>BMAW01095941.1:45398-91213 GCA_019974015.1 Nephila pilipes
TGTATCACCCTAAAAGGTGATTAACAAAAGGTGTTATGTTGATGAATAAAAAAAATTTCGCAAAAAAAATGTTGTTTTCAATTTTAGACTCGGGAGTTATTGATCGATGTGTTATAATAAAGTTCCCAATGTTATCAATAATATCAAAAGAGAAATAAAAATACAATACGATGAACTAGATTAAGCTGCTCCTACTTAAACTTGGCCAGTTCCCGTGTGTTATCCTGGAGAAGTGAGGAGGCACGTTATCATGCAACAGAACGACACCGTCCGTAATCAGCCCCAGTCTTTTGTTCTTGATGGACGTGCGTGGGATTTGGAGTGTCTCACAGTACACGTCGGAATTAAGAGTTATTTTGTACTCAAGGAATTCAACAAGCAGAGGACCTAGGACCTCGAAAAAGACTGTGAGCAACACTTTGTCAGATGACGTCATGGCTTTGAAATTTTTAGGGGGAGATGACAACGCATACTTCCACTGCATGCTGTCCCGCTTTGTCTCTGGGTTGTAGTCTTTGCACCAGCTTTCATCACCTGTGACGATCCGCTCCAGGAAAGTACGTAGTGTACGTAGTTCTTTTTGCTGGTTGCTAAGATATTTCGAAACCCATTGCTCACACACCTTCCGACAACGCAAGCTGACGTGAATAATTTTCCACACTGTTCCAACGTTGACATCCATCTTCAACACAAATATTCGATGGTGATGGTTCAAACAGGTGATGACTGTATTTGTCTGGTCTAGTCTCGGGTCATCAACCAAACTCTCACGGCTTGCACGAAAATGGGCAATGTATTTTCTCACTGACATGTCAGACACACAGTTTTCCCCGTATACGGTCACAATCTGGTGATGAATAGCTGCCGGTGTAACATCTTCCGCTATCAGAAATCGAATAAGGCCTACCTGCTCCTTAATCATCGAATTTTGCAATGTGCAAGTCATCATGTCCCCACACTCACTGCTGCGTCAATTATCTATACATATATATATATATGTGTGATATTATTGTGTGTGTGTGTGTGTCCTGAAATCCGAAGGCAGAAATGATGATGTGAAGGAAAACTCGCGATTTATACTTTCCATTACAGCGCCCTCAAGTGGATCACCTTTCGCTTGCTCTCCGCCTATGAAATGCATGGTGAAATTTGTTTCTTTAGATGTTTTCTACCCCCCCCTTTAAATTTTTGTTAGTGAATTTCTTAATATACCCCCTATATATATGTATATATATGTGTTTGTGGTGTGCGTGCACGTGTGTAAGTGTATGTGTGTGTGTATATATGTATGGGGGAGCATATGTGCGAGCGTGTGTGCGCAACTATCTTTAAAGGCCAAACTAGTAAGAAGCACGTAAACTATTCAGAGATTAAAAATAATATTCGTTATTCAGATATTCATTCAGAATATTGATTCAGATATTCGTTCGCCATCTAATCAAAAATATGGAGGGAGTCTAAAATCGTATTACCAATGATTATAGTCTCACCTCATCTATGATTATCGCTTCTCAGTAAGGCTGACAGATACCAAATGGATTTGGTGTTGGATTGTATATTTATTTTGAATCTTGCTAGTCTAATCTATTGTTATTCCTGATGTTATTTACTTTAGATTTCGATTAAAAGATAACGCGCGAAATATTTCGGTCAATTGCCATAAAAGGAATTAAATAAGTTTGGAATTTAAGAAATTTAGACGTGTTATCTTTTCTGAGAAAATAATCACTGTTAAGGAAAATAAAATTATTGTAATGGGAAGAAAATTTTTGGTTAATTTATAATTTATTACCGTTTTACGAGTATATACACGATTACAGTACGATGATTAATATTTAGTATCCCTCTACAAATCAACTTGCACTCTCGGTATGTTTGTGGCGTTTATCTGTCTGGTGTACTATTTTGAAATTATATGTGATTGTCATGCCAAAAACCATCTTGTTATTCTCAGGTTTTTACAGATGTTTTTATTCAATTAAACTAACGAATGATTATCGATCATGACTAAGAATGTATTCACATCTAAATAATAATGCATCCTCAAATTAGCGGAAATTATACTGCCACGTTCTTTCTCAATTTTACTATTGTATTTCTCAACATTTGAAACCATTTTTAGTGGACAATGTATTGAATCGTCTTCATTTCGGTTATTTATATGTGTCAATACTCCAAAGCGAACATTGGGAACATTGTTTTCCTCAATGTGTTTACGTCTAAAATTTAGATCACATAGAAAAGGTTTATTTATTCTTTTCTTTTTTTGTTCTTGAAATGTTTTATCA
This sequence comes from Nephila pilipes, assembly GCA_019974015.1. Lineage (NCBI taxonomy): Eukaryota > Metazoa > Arthropoda > Arachnida > Araneae > Nephilidae > Nephila > Nephila pilipes. Next base: position 47,687 of record BMAW01095941.1, read on the forward strand.
AACTCTGATGTCTGTACAACCTCTACTTTCCTCTCGCTGTAGTGAATGAGACAATGGTGTTACGATTATGCAACACGTATGAACGTATTGTAAATAGTAACTCACTAAACTCCGGAAAGCTCTGATGTTTGTTTCCGTTTGTGGGGTACACATTTTTACTTTACTATAGACCGTGATCTAAGAGAAAGATCTTAAGTCATTTTCTTCATATTTGGCCAAATTCTGGCAAGTTCAGGGCAAATTTATATTTGATTTATTAAGAAATTATTTCGTTGCAAGATGAGATAAAAAAAATATAGATCAAAATGCTTTAAATGAGATTCTCGTGCATGTGAAAAAATAATTATATGATCTAGGTACAGGACAACGAAATGCTCGGGGGCCCATTAGTAATTCAACCATGAATTTACTGAAAAGTATTCTTTAATCCAAAACCCCTCCTAAAGGGTTTTAAATCCCAAAATTAGAACAAAAGCTGCGCAACGTAATGGATTTTTACATAATCGAAATTTCCGATATCGCTTTAAAAAATCAAGGATGGTAATGAATTTCGGAGCTGAGGGAAAGAAAGGAGAGAAAGAGGTACTCTCTCTCTCTCTTTTCTTGTGCTCTTCGATATTTTAGAAGAGAAAGCGTTCAGTTCTATTGACTTCGTTTGATTTTCGATAGTCGATACAAGGTCTGTGATCTTTGCCGAATATCTTTACCTGAAATTGTAATCGCCGCATAATCCTAACAAATCGATGGATACTAATGTTAAACAGGTGAACCACTGTGCATGAAAATTTCATTCATGTAATTATTAAAACAGTTTTGGCATATTTAATTTTTAACATTTAATTTATAATGTAACACATAATTTTGCAAAACGTTTGATTCTCTAAAATCATCATTTAATAAGAGTTAATGGACAGGAAAATCTATATTGAGATATCTTATAAACTATTTTAAAGAACACTGAAATATTAAAATAAAATGGAATGAAATGAAATAAAATATTTGGAAAATATGATACTTTAACACAATACGTTACAGCAAAATAAATCCCTGGACATGACTCATTTAAATCTTACTCAGCGTAAACATAAGAGTATTTGATTTACTCATATAACTGGAATGAAATACTCGAGCTCCTTGAATTCGAAATAAATCTCAGTCTTCATTTATTTACACAAAGTTTAGAAAATCACTGTTTTGGATGAAATGATGTGACAAGAAAACATTTTATTCGACAACGAGCAAACATCTATTGGCAGCAATAAAAGGAAAAGTTGTTATGTACCGATCTATGTCAAAGAGTAGTTTGCTTTCATTTTTCACCAGGCCCGTCAAGGTCACGTTTATTCAACAGAAAGTTGTTTCCGAGTAAGTAAATAGAAAAATTAGAATTTATTTTTATTAATAGTTTTGTTCACAGTGAATAGATAAACAAAGAAGCCCCGGGAAGTAACAGTGACTACTTCCATTTCGACAACTTTTATTTTCGTAGCATATTAAACATTTGAAACATTCCTAACTAGTTTAGAAAGCCTAAGATTATATACATAAAATGTTCAATAGTACTCGTACATACAAAATGATTTATCACCAAAAATATAGAAAACTTTTACACAACATCACACTCTTTGCATTTACATAGTTAATTAAAAACATTTTAGAATGATGCTTAACCATGTTTAATATCACCAATTTTAGTGTTATTTAGAAATTCTCCCTTCAATAATGTGATTTTTCATTCAACTGAATTTTAAAGGAAATTTATGTTGAATAGGAATTATTCTACTATAGATCTCTAAATTTGTGAGTTAAACAAATTCATTATATTTAACTTTACATTAAAAATAATGGTATTTAAAAGAATTCTCATTTTCTGAAATAAAGTTAAAAATTTTTGTTCATGATTTTAAAAAATGATTTTTCGAATTCAAAATTGCATTTTGTAAAAATTTCATTCAGCCTGATAAAATTAATCTTTGTTAATTGTACAATGTACTGTTTAATATCATTAATATCATTTTTTACAAGTCAGCATCTTTCTGCCACGTTCCAACAGGCCCACGTTGACATTAATAGCCATTTCAAAGGATCCATGCCACATAAATATTCCGTATTTGATGTTACAGAGACCATAAATAACTAAATGCTCTCTTCATTTGACACTCTTTCGACAGCCCAAGTTTCATAAATCTTCAAGCATCTTTAAGTGCTCGAAATTCTGAAATATTTCTGCTAGTCATTGATAAGAAGGAACAGAAATGCTGATCAAGAGGCGATATGGCAGTCCCTGAACAAGACAAGAGAGTCGTTCCCACTTCGTGTCACAAAACCGTACGTTCATAACTGTACAGCTAATGTAATTAAGTAGTAATTTAAAACTAAACATCTTCTCAGAGTTTTATTTAATTTCTTTTAATTTTCTTTCATAACTATGCATAAACATTTAAAAAAATTACATTATGTTTGTGAGAGAAAACTCTTCTAATTCGGAGAATAAAAGTTTCAAGTATGATACAGAATTGGCAACAAAAAATATTAAAAAAATATTTCTTATCTTCTCAAGCGATACTTCTATTCTTAATGAAATAATAATTTGTTGCTCTTTTCTGTGATTAGAGATAATTAATTTATGTAATTACTTCCAACACTTTGAGCAAAATCGACAGAATACGTTTGCTTTTCACAATTAAATATTACATTTTTGGTTTGCGTAAATATTAATTTATAGCAGGGAAACGTTTTTCGCTTCTTAATAATGTAAATATTTATTCTTCATAAATAATACTCGTTCCATAAAAATATTTTTGAAGTGAAGTAACTTTCATTTCCGAATTATAACTAATTTACAAAATTCTTCCACCAATTAAAACACGATGAAAGCTCAAATATCTTCAGGAAACATAGTCTTTATTTATTTAAAGATATATTGATTCCATTTTTATGCGTTGTAAAATTATTTGTCTAAAAAATAATAAATAGTTTTCTTTTTTTTTCTTCGGATCTTTAAAGTGAGGTTTAAGTTATAGAATCATCACTGCACAAAATAATTAAGATGTTTTTTATTAGTTGATAGGTTTCGACACCACGTGAGTAAAGATCCTTTTTTCATTTTTTTCTTAAATAAGTTTGTATATTTCACTAAATAAGCAACTCTAATAGAGTTGCTGGTGGTTTAGAAGAAATTCACAAAATTATATAAATGGATGCATTGCGAAGTCAAATAAAAATTTATATATTTAAGGTAAGACTTAATTATTTGCAGATTTTTATTTACACCTTAGTGTATTAGAGACAATCGATGCATCTACATTCTGGAAGGAAAATTCATTATTTTTTTAAGAAGTCTGCGAGTATGTCGCTCTTCGCATCCCATAAAATGTCGCGGTATATTTCCCTCCGATGATATTGCATTTGTCTTTCTTGGAGAAAATTCATCCTAGTCAAGAAAAAATATTTTTTCCAACACAGTTCTTTTGACTGTTATTTTATTTCCAGTGCATGCTGATTCTCATTGAAAATAACTATTCTCCTAAAAATAACAACAGCAACTCGATGCGGCATCAATATATGTTTTATTGAGTAACAGAGTCAAGTTTAGCAAGCTAACCCTTTTTTATGTGATAAAAAGTAAGAAAAAATGATTAACAAGAAGGCGGATCGAAAAATAGAGAATGATTGATGTCTAGGAAGAGACAGCGTTACCTGTGTTTACCAAAGACGGTAAACTCCGTTGTAAAGAAAAAGCTCATCAGAGTATCTCGAGGTCATTATTTCCCTACTTATCTGCAGGAGGCATACACGGCAGAAATCATTCATGTCCTGTAATAGGTACTCATAATTATCCTTTAAACTAAGAAAAGAAAAAAAATTAAAACAATTGCTATTAACTAAAATTCTGAAAGGTAAACAACATTCTACTGATTATTTGTTGTTTTGAAAATTCCCCCCCTCCCTTTCATTGGAGAGGATTCGCGTATTACTTGTGCCATTGATTGAACAATAAAACAGGATATATTTTTATTCACGACAAAAGGATAGTAAAAGAAAACTTTTTAACAAATAATACAGCAATAAAGAAATTCTGAAACGAAACCTATGAAACGGGACATGTAAAGACTATTTTATATTAAAAATTAAAATATTGCGTTAAATAAAGATTTAAACTATTGAACTTGCTCAATTTTATACAATTACATATTTTTGTTGCGGATTAATTTATAAAGCATATTCAGCATTATACAGCCTAAGTTTATGATTATTTGCATAGGACATAAGCAGGTATGTAACCGCAGTTGAACTTCTTTGTTTGATGAAACTGTTAAAATCACTAGAGAGACTCGCCTATGAGGGCGTCTTACGTCGGCAATTTTTCTATGGGGGGTTTATTCAATCGACAGCTGGACCATCTAATACTTGAATCAATCTGACGATACTGGTGTCACCACTTTGTCAGAAGCTAATGGATTTTGGGTAATTTGGGGAAAATTTGTACTAAATATCTGTGGGTCCGATAACCTGTGCCTTTTGCTAAGCCAAAGACAACTGAGTAGATAGAAATCCCTTACTGACGCAGCTATTATGCGCTTTAACTCTTCTCATTAATAGTTATGACTTGTGGGAGAGAGACACCACCTTATAAATTTTGCATCTACTAATGAGAATTTTTTTCTGTTTATTCTTTGGTGATAAGAATATAGTACACAAGTAGTTACTAATAATTGTCAGAGGATCATTTCTTGAGAGATTTTCTTCAGTATTCTCAATTTTCATCTTTCATACCGAAACAAATAAATATTTTGTCAACTGAGAATTTAAGCAAATAATTCACAGTTAATTAGATATATTTTTTTCAAAAAAAAAAAAAATGGCTTACATACAAGTACAATTCAATTGTTCTGAAATTATCGTCCTTAATCCAATGAATTTTCCACAAGGATAGTCACTATGGAGTATTTACAGTTGTAACTTCAAAGCAATAAATAATTTCTTATATCTAACCATTATTGAATAGCTATTACCTAATTGTTTTGTAAAATGACTCTCTATTCGGTCTCTCTTTTCTCCAGGATTATATAAGTGTTTGGGAGAGTGATTGTGTGGTTTAATGACGCAGGAGCCAGATATGGTTCTGCTGCGCCAAGCAAGTTGTAACCGTTATCTAGACATTTGAAAAATGGAAGAAGAGAAAAAACTTGGTAGGTGAGATGATGGGTCAAAAATAGAGAATAGCTAGGAATCTCGCAGGGCGTCCCCAGTGTTTACCAAAGACTTTAAATCTCATGGGAAAGGAAGATTATTACTATGGAGCTTCGGGTAAGTGTTCCCTTACGTACCTGAAGGTTAGCCCTTGAGGACATAAGTGTTCAGAGAACTTAATAAGATTACTTATAAAATGATTATATATGACTTGAAGGCATAATTTTGCTAATTTATAACTAAAAGTTCAAATTGTAAATATAAGTATGTACAACACAAATAAAATTTGAGTTTTCATCAATGCTTTAGAAGAAAAACAACTACTCCTATAAATATATACAAATATTTTATTTATCGTTGTAGGAGATGAATAGGAATTTTAATGGGCTTATATACAAAAGAAGACTAATTATAGACATAGCATCAACACTCAGTTTCATTACGAAAATCAGTTAAGAGAAACAGATGGATCTTTATTTATATATTTTGATACTTAAATTTAGAGAAGTATCAAAATTGTTTGCGAAGATAGGTTTCATTCAATTTTCATTCAAACAGGTGATTATGATAGTCATTTTCCATTTTAGGAATTTTTCTTAGTCATTCAGTCTTACGATTAAAAGATGCTTGTAGCATAACATCATTTAATGAATATCTGAATTTATATTGAAAATTTTCTATGAAAGATTAAACACAAGGTTTAATATGAGTTAGAAGTAAAATTAGCTGTATTGAATTGTGCCTTAATAAGAAAGAAGTAAGTGCGATTGAATCAGTAATTTAGCTCTCGCAATTGCGTTTTTATATTTAAAATGAACTTCAGCCCAGGGGCATTAATAACAAATAAGCCATTACAAATGATAAAGTATCAAGACTTCGCCTTTAGAAAAGCAATTATTGCATTAAAATCCCTAAGCAACCACGTTGCGTCACCGGTTTTCATTTTATAAGTTATAAATTAAGTCGTTCTCGGTAAAGAATATTTGCAATTGTGAGTTAACCAAATTAAAATGAATAAAAATTAAATGAATTAACTAAATAAAAATGAAACGTTTCCAAATTCATTTTAAATATATTCTAAATGCAATATCATATGAAATCTCATAAAATAAAGTTATTGTCACTTATGAAATGTAACGAATAGGTTTTTATGAAGATAAATCACACACGGCAATATAAAAAACGACAGCAGCCTCACATATTTATATTTAGCCACAGCAACTGTGTTAAGTTATTTAAAATAAAACTAATCATATTACATCGTTTATCAGTGTGTTTATCATCGTTTATCGTTGTTATCAGTGTGTTTATTTATTCAGCCACCTGAACGAAGTGACCCAGAACGGAATATGCAAAAACTTGAAATTGCTGCTCTAAAGGAAAAACCCTCGGTTAACTACTGGAAAAGTTCTCACTTCTGGGTTTTTTGGAAATTACTGGGAATTGCGTACATCACGTTTCTTCGTGAATAACGTACTATTTGTGCAATGTACCATTATAAAATTTTGTTTTAAGCAGTATATCGGCTCAAAAGACGTTCCGTTGTTATCATCAAAGTTTTTTTTCTCCAGGACAATTCCAAGTACCACACTCCTTTTTTGAAATGCAAAGAAAATGAAGGAAACTTCACTAAACAACATTTGAATAGCTTTTCTGTAGTCCAGAATTAGCATCTTCAATCTACCACTTGTTCGTACTCTTCAACGAAGCGTTAAGTACAAGAAGAGTTCACTATCTGAAGTAGAAAAATTTATACGCAATTGGATTATTTCATATGTGGCTCATTTTTATAGTACGGGAATTTAAAAAAAAGCATCCATTACGTCGGGAGAAAATATGTATGCTTTGAAGATGGATCTGTCGAAAAAAATTTTTGGTATATTTAAGTAAATAGTATTTCAAAAAAATATTTCTTAAATAGAACCGTTTATGTTTGATCCGTATTCGTATGATATTGCAGCTCTACTCGGTTTCTAACAATGTCGTAAAAGCAGGATTTAGCACTTTCGCCGTAAACCTATATTCATTCATTCGTAACAGCTTGTTTAAATTCGATCCGCAGGTTGCATTCAACCATCATCGACAGATGAAGTCCCCCGGAGAGCCGACATTTATTCTCTAGCTTATGCTGGGAAGCATGAACTGAAGCGAAGTGCATCATCTTCTCATATATATATATATTTGGACCGGACATGCTAATGATTAAAATGTGCGTGTCCAATGAATGAATAGCGGGAGCTACAGCACATCGGAAATGCGCACTCAGCAGGTGTATCTGATGTGCAGTAGGTGTGATGATGTATATAGCAGGTGTATCTCAGCAGGTGTATCTGATGGTCAAATTTTCTATTGCATTGCGATTTAGTATATCTTTTAACGGCTGAAAAAATGCCTCGCTGAAGGATTCGAGCTCACTACGAGCACTGTCAGTGTTTGAAAGAGGTATTATCATTAGATTGAAAGAATCAGGTTGGACAAATCGGAGAATTGCTCGTCCTATGGGTCGAAGCGTTTCAGCGATTAGAAGATGCTGGCAAGAATGGGTGGACATCGGCATATTTCTGCATCATGATAATAACTGTCGACCTAAAGCCACAGCAGATCAGGAGGACAAAGTGATTGTCAGATAAACTGTCATAGTATTTGATTCATCGCTATCAACTATGTCCCGCACACACCATGACCCTTCACAGACGGCTGATAGAGCGAAATCTGCTCTCGTACCGACCACTACGCGACCCGCCACTCACGCTTGAACACTCTCGAGCCAAATGACAGTGGCCTCGATCCGGTTGGAAGGATGCTGACTGGGGACGTAGAGTGTTTAGCGAAGAATCCGGCTTCCCTCTGTGTCCTGCCAATAATCGATGACGCGTCTGGTGACGCCCAGGACAGCATGCCGATCCTGCTTTCACTATTGCGCACAGGCCCTCAACTAAGAATTAGGGTCAGAATGCATTTCCCTTGATAGCACAGCGGTACGTTGATGACATTCTAAGACCTGTTTTGCTACCGTTCCATTTACAGTATCCTGGCCTTATTTTTAAGCAAGATAATGCCAGACCACATACGGCACGTGTTGCTATGAACTGTCTTACAGCGTGTCAAATACTTCCATCCAGATAATCAGATTTCTCTCCAATCAAGCATGTCTAGGATATGATTGGAAGGCTACTGCATCTACCAGGGAATGTTGATGACCTAGCCCGATAATTGGAGCAAATTTGGCAAGAAATATCGCAGGAGACTATCAGGGAGCTTTATCACTCTATGCCACGCCGTGGGGCATCTTGCATCCAGGCTAGAGCTAGATAAACACCTTATTTAGATCGCTACTTTGTATCTAAGTAACTCTGAAATAATTCAATTTCTCTGAAATTTTAATCATTTTCTATTCTGTACATAATTTTTCTATCTGCCAATTTTTCGACAGCTCCTTCATTTTGTTATAGAATGTGTGTATATATATACCTCTCGCTCTCGGTAAGCAGTAAAGCCAAGTTAGGTTTTCATCTTCATGTTGTTCAGCTTTACATCCTATTATTTTTATTAATGTCAATTTGAATTAAAATCTTACAGTTAATTATGTTTATTAATCCTATCAAATTTATAGTTCTGAATTACTTTGATAAATAAAAGTCTTGAGTAGAAACTAAATTCCGTACCCTCTGCTTGGCTTACAATCTACGTGACAAAATTAGCGCAAAAACAATTTTATTGTTTGGTTGATTCTTAAAGATATTTTACTGCTTAAAATGTTTATGTTGCTCTTTAACGAAGGTAAAATTCGTATTCTCTTAAAATAACGTTTACTTTTGTTTTACTATTGATTTTAGATAAGAATAATGGTGACGGAAATAAAGGAAAAGAAGAAAAGGTAATGTAACGATATATTATTCATGCATGTCTTATATGATTATGAACTAGTCGAATAATTCCTTTTTTAGTATTTTAATCCTTCTAAATAAAAAAAGATATAAATTTGAGAACATCAGAAACATATGGGGGGGGGTATGAACAATTTTCGTAGATTTTTGTTTCATTTCCTTTTTCTGAGCTAGTAATATTAAAAATTATATTGTTTAGCGTACTGTAAGAGTATCTAGTCTTACTTTTCTGTTTAAAATTACTACACATTTTTACAATTACACTTATGATTTCCCTCCTCCAGTATAATTTTGAAAGATTGTTAATATGAGAATTAGTTTTGATGGTTAGAGGAAAACCAATTAAAATCATTGTTTACATTTCTCCCTATTTCCCCCTTCTTATTCGAGGTTATTATAATAATAATAATAATAATACCTAAATTAGAGTATATATATATATATATATATGTATATATATATATATATATATATATATATATATATATATATATATATATATATATATATATATATATATACATATACATATATATATATATACATATATATATATATATATATATATATATATACTGCTGTTTCAGAAAATGCAAACACCATGAAAGAACTCATCAGAATCAAATGAAATCAATGCAGAAAACGACTGTACTGACAAATAAATGATGAAATTTTCAAAACAAAAGAAACAAATCAAGGTCCGAAATCAGTATTTGGTGCAGCCATGAGCTGCAATAAGTGCTATACGACGTGGCATGGAGTCAAACAGATGTTGAATATCTGCTTGAGGAAGAGAATCTTATATCGCTTGTATGCGCAACCAAAGTCTGGAAACTGCAGGACGCGGATCACGAGCGAGACAAGCCGGACCAACCATATCCCACACGTGCTCAATAGGCGACATATCCGGTGAATAAGCAGGCCAAGGAAGAAGCTGCATGCGTTGTGCTGAAATTGAAGTCTCAACAACCGCGCAACATGTGGGCGTATTATCTCGTTGAAAGATAGCTCCAGGATGCCTTGAAGGAAAGGAACGAGCTGTAGCACTTCATGACGTACCTGTTGCTATTGAGATTACTCCCCACCTCGTATCAAATTGGATCGTCCATGATACGAAATCGCACCCCAGACCATAACTCCGTGTTCGACCACTATGTCGTTCAATAATACACTCAGGAAGGCAGCGTTGACCGGCATAACGTCTAACACGAACACGGCCATCATGGGTCCAAGCCAAATTGAAGCGTGATTCATCTGAAAAGACAACTTGGTGCCAATCATTGCCTGTCTCTGTGCTCAAGAGAGCCCACCGGCCGACGCAGCCATCGATGATTCGCCGTGAGGGGAATCCTAAAGGCGAATTCTTTGTGCACGCAATCCACGGCGCAGCAGACGACGACGAATTGACGAAGCCGACAATCGTACACCTGTAGCAGTAGACTAACGTGCTGCCAGCTGGAGGAAGCTGTGCGATCATTCACTGCCATGCGAGCAGGTGCGTTTCATCATCGCGCTCGACGCCACCTTCTGTCGTCCAGTGCCTGCTTTTTTCGCCAGTTCGCGCTCGCTCGTCCACTGCTTCCAAACTCGCATCACTGTGGAACTGTTCCGCTCGCATACGAGCTGTTATTGCGCGATAGGAAAATCCTCCTTCGAAGGCCGATTATCCTCCTCGTTCAAACTCCGTAAGTTGCTTGAATTTCTTATTCTTCCGTCGAGGCATACCAGGTCTCACTAAACGTTTGCCACTCAACAAATAATCATAGATTTTTTTCAACGCTACAGCACTTTATTTATACGCTTTCAGCATCAATTCAGAGGCGCCGCGCACGCGCGATGGCTCTGAAACCTTATTAATTTGCATAATATCCTATAATTGACATTTGCTGCGAATTTCATTTGATTCTGATGATTCCTTCATGGTGTTGCATTTTCTACAAACAGCAGTTTATATATATCAATCTTAAGCATTAATTGATCCATTGATCATTCAATAATTCATTTTACCATAATGTATGAAAAATGTATTTCTTTGAGGAGGTGTAAAAATCGTCATTTGTAAATTAAAATATAGAGAGGATACAAACGTAGGGTAAAATAACAAGTAAAAGGACATTACATGTCATTCACATTAACCATGCCTTATATATCCGTTTCCTGACTTCTATTCACTACACTTGAACATTTATTTAAAGAAATTGGAAATTCAATAGTCAGAAAGTAAACGTTTATATCACTAAAAAGCAAACTATCTGCAATACCCAATCTACAACACTAAAAATTATATTAAGACATATTAATTATGATTAAACACAAAATAAAGCAACAACATGCATTAAATTGTTTGGATCTATAACCTGAACAGTGTTTACAACTACCAAGCGCCTCAAACAATAACAGGGAATTATAAAGATCAAAATGTAGATTTATTAAAATTACCAGAAATATATATATATATATATATAATAAATTAACTGTTTTCTGTTACATTCATGCGTCACTTAAAATCGTAAATAATTAAAACAACATACCTTTCACTAGAATCTTGAGCCCAGAACAAAATGCAGTCGCTACATTTATTTTGTATTAACTTGTCAATCTTTGTTTTTCTAGTTTAAATAGTGCTGTCATCTCTTGTTTGTCCAATACCTTCCTAACCTAAGTTTTTCATGCTGAAGTATTCCCTGCATTTTTCATCTACATTTAATATTCAAAACACTAAAGGAGACCCAAATATGGCTTGTTTACAATGACCCTTTGCTTACAAATACCCGCCTGACCCATATATATATATATCAAAAAGCACATTAATAAAAATTTATTTTGCTTATTTTTATTGGACTTTTTTTTGTTTATATTACCTTCTTCGCGGTTAAAACCATTCCTTTGAATTTAACTTTTAGTTGTTTAAAGATCATGGAGGAAAGTGAAAGTTGTTCTGAAAACTGCTGTTGTGCACTTACTTTAGTGCAATTAGTAAAACGTAAAATATTTCTTTTTTTAGCAAAGGACCCTATTTAATAACATATCTGGAAACACCTTAAGCAGTTCTGAGGAGACTTAATTTGCTCTTTCTTAGGGAAACAATGTTTATTCTTTAGAGCAATTTCAGTACATTGTAAAGTTGATGAAAAATAATAATCTAGCATGAAATCCTTTCTGGTGAGTTCTTCCTAGAAAATTAATTTTCATACCCCTATAAGGCTACTTCCAACAGCGAAAAGGCTAAAATAAATAAGCGAAATTTTTTTAAAAAAAGCACTTTATTTCATTTAAGAATTTGTTTACTGTGTTAGAGGTTATACAGTTCTTAGCTATCAAATTTATTTATTTCAGCGTCTGCTTAAATAACGTTTCTTGACTTCTTTTCTGTCGTTATAAAGAAACGAGAAAAAAGAGACAACGGAATAAACTGTTTTGAATTATCAAAGGAATGGAAGTCAAGAAAGTTATTCAGTTTGTAGAAGGAACCAGCTTAAAAATGTTCGTCTTTTGTGGGGTACTTTTTCATTGCTAAAGAATAACGTAAAGCAAGCTTTGAAAGCTGTAATTTAATATATTCCTTTAGAAATGTTCAAGTTTCTGCATCAAAACTCTTTGTATATTTTATGCATCTAATGGATTTAACATTTTCTTTAGAAAATTTTAACATAAGAGAAACAATTTACTTCTTTATCATCTAGGATATTTCAATGCATAATAGTTCTTTTATGATAATATTTTAATATAGTTGTTGAGAGAAAATGTATCCTCCTTAAAATAATATACTCTTGATGCCATGTTAAAATGTTGATGAAATTTATGTGGTAAACTTTTTTATCACTTTTAAACCGAAATCCTTCATGAATGTCTTGAATTATTGTGGACGCGGTAGTTGGATGGTCATGTTCGTAATCTCATGCTGCCGTTTTTCCATCGAGTTTTGAGTTCGAATTCTGATTAAACTAGAGGCCTATGGTGCGTCGTAGTGATACACGACGCTCAAATCTTCACGTTGAGATGGTGCAGACCTTAGAAGAAAGATGTCATCTGTGGTTCAAAAGTACGAAATCTTTAGCCATGCTTCTCAAATTACTTCAAAGTGGATGTTACTAAACAATCCATAATTGAATGAATCGCCATTAGATGATACATACATACATATATATATATATATATATATATATATATATGTCAGAGATAGAATAAATTCATTTATGCGTAAGTATTTATTAAATTAGAAAAATTGAAAAAAAAAAATTTCCTTTGCAATTTGAGCCTCAAGTGTTACAGTTCGAATAATTTCCATCATAAAATTCTTAGAACAACTGAAAGGAGTTATTTCGTTCGTTTTATTGGTGTATAATGGTCATATTTGGCTAAACGTTTGGGTCTTACACCTATTAATTTGTATAAATAAATACATCTAGGATTCAGGCAAAGTTTTGTTAAAATATGGTGAGGCGAAACCAGTAATATTATCAGCGAAATGACAGCAAATTTATTAGCAACGTGTTATTATTTAAAGCAATACAATTGTCATTATTACGGAATGTGTGTACAGATAGTGCATTTGTGTAATTGCTAATTCCAAAAGAAAATTTCTTATTGGAAGCCTTTTGTAAGGACTTCTTGAAAGATGAACTTTAAACTCTATACGTTAAAGCATTTTCTATCTATACTTGCCTTATTGAAAAAATTAACTTTCAGACTTTAATACCAATTTAATAATACTGAACCTTTGATTTCTACATATTCAAGTACAGTACCTATTTCGCGAATGACGCAATACATTTTTACTGCAACTTTGATTTTAGAATAACGCTGAGATTAAGTTTTCAATGAATTCCAACATAAGGACAGAGATTCCAAATAATATGTTCCAGAAGAACGCCGCAAAGTCTATGCTCGTATCTTTTTAACACAGATCGAAGAAATAGGTGTGCGGGACTATTTCTCACTCAGAAAGTGTTCGTATTAAAAATAGGATATTAGGAATCGGAAACACACAAGAATAGAATAACTCATTGTAGTATTGTTCAGTGATCGGATCCCCTCTTTCTAAGTTGACCATAAATATGACGCCTTTCCGCGTCCCTAAAATATCATCACCATTTTGGAAGTAGATTCATTGCAAACAACACATAGTACTTTGATAATTGCTCAGTTTCTCATGCATAATGATGAATCCAGATCTTTTCAACGATGGCATCTGGAAGCGGCAACAACCCATTTTAATTTGGTAGCGAATGGCAGTCAAATCAAAACTAACCAATGGATTAATGTCAAATTTTGTAGTGGTTTCACTTCATTATTAAATTCCTCATACATCTTAAAGTATAAACAAATAGTTAATAAGCTCACAAATTAATTGAAAAGACGCCAGAAAAAAAAAAGGCAGCACAGTTTATTTAAATATCTGCACAGAATATACATATAAGTCATTTCAACTTCCGAATCTTTATCAGCTTGTGTGTATCATCTGTCACCCTTTTTGCTTCCCGTTAGATTTTGCTTGTATATTACTATCCCTAATTCATTTCATTACACATTTTACTTTCTTCTAATTTACCTAATCACATTTCCATTGGTTGGCAATGAGATGTAATTTTATGCAAATCAAATTACGAAAAGTCCACAAGGTTAATGAAGAGATAATCTTTAATTGCCCAGCTTCACAATTCCTTTTGGGATCGTTTAACAGATTGCCTCAGAAACAGAGATGTTTCACATTTTTTGATACTTTAATTCTTATTACCTGTTTTTGGAATTTGTTTACATCACATGTTTATGCAAAACTAATTTTTTTCATAGTTTTGGGACATTGATTAGATATACTCTCGAATTTAATGTGTCATGAAGGATATTTAAGTTCTAAATGAAAATTTTCACAAAATCAAAATTTACCGAATAATCCAAGTTTTCATAAAAAAAAAATCAGATATGATTTATATAAAGCATTCATTACACCGTTTCCATGCAGTATTGTGTTATAATGAAGAAATATTGTTTACAATATACGCGCCTATTCGAAATCTTATCGAAGAATTAAAAGAAAATTCATAAAAAACGATAAAATTCCTCATCTCCTAGTTTGATGGAATACTGATACTTTTTGTTTGGTTAACTAATCATGGAATATCAGAGTAATTGTTCCATAAGGATTTGATAATATTACTTTTTAAGGTTAGGAATCTCATGTCTTTCGATCCTTCGATATTATTATTACTATATATATCATTATCTTTAATCTTTTCCCATCTTTTATTAACTTTTGTAAGAGGTCCATCTCTTTTAAACTATATATTAAGATATCCCAAATAGAAGTTTGATAGTCGCATGCGCGCTCCCGCTTGAAGAGGAAGAACTCTGTTCATGAATAGTAGGAAAGCATGTAATACTGTCGGAGCACTTTGATTTTCTCAGTGACTTCGTAGAAGTAAGATAACCGTGACCTGTTGGATGACGGATGCCTCCAAACGTAGTCATCATGCAGACATCAAATATTTAACAGCGGAAAATGGAAGCCTAGATGAGATTTATTCTCGTCTGCAAAATATGTGTGGGATATGGAGTGTCTCTCGCGCACTCCAATCTGCAATCTTCCGTACAGTGATTTCTTTATAAAGTGAAAATACGACCAATCGATTCGATTATGTCAAGTGCACGTGGCATCACCCAAGAAATAATTAATGCAGTGGATTATCTGATGAGGCACAGAATCGGTGAATCATTACGCGTGAGTAATGGCAGCACTGCCTATGGGCAAAAGAATTGTTCACTAAAGTTGAAGAAAGCAGCTGCTGTGCATGATACACAAAATGGAAATATCAATTAAAAACCTTCAACGTTGCATGTTGTCCAAATGGAATATTTTGGGCATGATATTGCCCATCCTCATATGGCTAATGCTTATTATTGGTAGCAGCGATTTTGATGAAGTGTCCTCGAACATTTCTCGTATAGACTTAACTTATCACTTAAAGGCTACCATATTTTTTGTCAATTTAATAAAGCCCTAAAAGATAAGAACCCGCAAACGATAGTGCGATTCGGATAGCTGTTAAAGAGTAAAAGTTCCACAGACAACCAATGATAGTCTATTTCCAGAGTACTCAACATCTTGTAAGACATATGGAAACCTGTGTCAATATGCAACTGTTGGTAGTACATACAGGCATTATATTGATTCATATGGTACATATAGATATTTAAATGGTACATATAGACATTTAAATGGTACATAAGACATTATGTTCTTTATATACCGTTCTTTATTATGTACACTGAACACACTGCCCCAATTGAATCCTTTGCCAAACCAATACCAGTTCATTTGGGCGACGCTTACATAATTATTTTTTTCTTTTAGAATCACTTACTTCTTCTTTTTCGTTTGTCCTATAAATTTAATACGCACACATTTTTTATTACCAATTGCCTTTAGACTTTACTTTTGGAAAAACACTCATCACCTTGAATCTATATCCATTTGGAAACTAAGGACATGAGTTAATAATGAGCTAAATACTGTATGTGAATGAAATTGATGAGGCTGGAAGAAATTTTGAACAAGCATTTTAGGTTCCGCTTTTCCAAATGCTCCCCACCGCCGATTGATTTTGCAATATCAAAATGGTTTTAGCTTCGTTTTATTATTATTGTTATTTTATCCAAATATATACTTTTAAATATTATCACACAGTTAGCGTTGAGTTCACGACGACCTATCCAAGGCAAGGCGCTTTGAGTGAAACATAACGGATTTAGATAACTTCGTCTATAGATTAGCATAGATTTATCAGATAATAAGAAACCCTATATTTCTCTCGCAGTGCTTGTTATTCATAGTACATTTTTAATCAAGAGGTGAGAAAATGAATAAAATGTTCGAACGTAAAAAGAAAAAAATGTGTGATTGTAGTTAAATTATTATACTTTATTGAACTACATATGATGAGAAATATAAACTGTATCGAGACAAAAGGAAATATGAGTTCTGTAATATTTAAATTTAATACATTTTGTAAAAGTCATTTACCTTACTAGAATGTGATGTGGTCGCTAAGGTTTCTATAAAAGAAATGTCTATAGATCAGAAATGTAATCGTATACATTGTTATTTGCTCTGTATTATTTGTTACTGTATTATTATTAATATTTCACGTATCATGATTATAATATTTTGAACTATATGAAAAATGGCAGAATGCAATAAATTTTTATATTATTTGGAGAAATTTGTTTTAAGGTTCCACAAGTTAACTTTGCTTTGGCATTGAATTTGTTCTGGAAGGTCCTGACAATTAATGATTAAATCATGAAAAAGTACATTCGTCTTTTCTTAAAGCTGATCACTTGAGTACGGTCTGACAAAACTCTTGAACAAAATAAGCAGTAACATAATGTAAAAAAAAAATAATTATAATATATTTCTTTATGTTGGGTTCCTAGTTGGCAATTTCTTAAAGATTTCATCCAATCACTTTCGATTGCCGAAGTGAATATAATCACCGAATGGAAATACACGGGCAAGGGAGAAGGTTTTAATTTGTCTCTTGATGGAAGTGTTGTAATGAGATTAGAGAGTTCCTTTCAATTCTAAGGGGAGATTCTTCTTCGATTTCCGCTTCCCTACTCATGAGAATAAGTGACCTTTTCATAAAATGTTCTGTTGTTTCGGTATTTCTTTGGTTCATTATTCTAAAACTGTAGTTAGGTTGTTACTAGGTTAGTGAAGTTAAATAACTATATTTTCATTGATCTCAAAATGAGTGTCATAGAAAATATATATGATACAGACAAACAAAAAAGAAATTTTGTTATTTCGTAGCTTTTTTCTTTCGGTTATTTAATTCTACCTCTATGTTTCAGTCTAATTAAATAATCAATTAGTTTTAGACTCTAAATAAAGATACGTAAGAGAGAGAAAAAATTGTAACTACTGATTAGATAAATCGCTGTCTTTCGAGGATCTCTTTATTCAATCCTAGATTAGGCACTAATAATAAAGTTACCAAATTCCTCGTTCTGATTCAAACAGCTCTCACTAACTGCAAATCCTTATCTTTTTATTTCAACTAAGATTCGCTTCAACCCAAAAGATTAAGATATGCTTCAATCTAAATAACAAATATCTATCAGCATGTCAATATCCTATATCTCCCTCCCTTTCAATTGCGTTTCCACTTCATCTAATTTACCTAATCACGTTCCATTTGGGTTGGGAAAAAATTGTAATTTTTTGCAATTCAAATTAGTCCATGAGGTTAGTGAAGAGAGAATCGCGCATAGCCCAATATCAAAATTTTAATTTATCAAAAGCAAATTCAGGTTACTATAGATAGGAAGCGTTCTGTATTAGTTAAATTAGAAATAATTATATTTGTCAATGCACACAAAAGGGAAAATTTCAGACTCTTAGATCTGAAAAAATTCATCACTACCAAAAATGCGTTTCTACATTATCATTAATTATTGAAATAGTTTGGCAATTATTATATTACGTCTTTCTCTTCTCTATCAAAGATGATAAATGTGGTATTTATTAGTGTTTCTAAAACTATGATGTTCAATGATATGATGTAGATATACAGAAAAAAAAATCATTGTTCACCACCTTTCAACTAAATCAAAAACTGTACAACTCATGTCAATAATATGCACAGAAATATATAATAAAAACATTTAACATTTTTGGATAGTCTCCATTTAAAAAAAAAAATGTTCAACAAGTGTTGCGTGCTAAAGGAACTTTTTTATTGTTATTTGGTTTTAAGAACTACATAAGACTGCATATGCAGAAAAAGAACAAATCAGTGGTTATCATTTCAGCTACGCTTCCTGAGGCCAAAGTTTCAAACGAGAAAGAACAAAAACCATATATAATTTTATATTATAATAAAATCAATGGCATATTAAGTTAAAATAGCTGCGTGTATATACGTAAAGGAGAAATTAGGAGATATCCTACATGTTTTTCTACAATACATATATTTCTTACAATAATCAAGCCGTCTTATAACTCCTTTTTCTAATTTGGAAAACAGTATTTTAGACGTCACAGAAGTATTAAGATTAAAATATATCTCAAAAACAATTAAAAAATTCGAAATTGTATAAGGTGAATAACTAGAAAATATTAAAACAGTAAATACTAACAAGTATAAGAACAGGAGAAAGTGCAAAGAATGTGGCCCCAAAAATAGATTGAAGAAGATGAGATTCATGATTATTTCTCCTTTAACAAGAGCTTGAAAATGTGTTTTTCAAGTTTTGGGAGCCATAAAAATGTATGACAACTAATACATGTAGTACTTAGCAAAAATGTGTTTAAAAGTTATGTGTTAATTTACTTCAAAGCTTTCAAATAATTAGCATCCGATTATGCTAATAATATATTGGATACAGAAAGGAAAACGGAAGCTACAAAAAAAAAGTGGTAAGGAGTTAGATATAAAATGATTGTGCAGTCTATATTAACTTTTATATACATTTTAGTCTATATTTGTTATCATCTAGAATAAATATAAGCTCGGTTTAATAAACCCGCGCAAGTAAAACATAACTTTTTACGATGGGACATCAAGCTATTCACTGTTATCCCTTCACTAACCTAGGGTACTTTAAAATGTTAGAATTGCATAAAATTACAAATCCTTGCTAAAAAATGAAACTTGGTCAGATAAATAAGCTGAAGATAAGAAGTGTAATAAATAAAGTGAGGGGTAGTGATATATGAATGATATAAAAAGTTGAAAGAAAAGAGAAGATAAATGGATAATAGAGACAAGCTGATAGATGTTTGTGAATTGGAGTGAATTATTGTAATTAATCCCTTGTGATAAAATTGGATAGAAGTTACTCCTGATTAGGGTAATAAGAGTAGAACCTGCCACATTCAAGAAGTGTCTTAATCGGTGTGAGTCTCTTACCGTTAACACTTGTTTGCTTAATAATAAGCTAAGATTAAAAAAAATGAAGAGGAATTCCAGAGAGTCTGACCTTGCGTACTCTGTGTAGATAAATAATACAATGTGTTACCTTTCTTATCTGATGGCTATTCAGTAAGACATGTTAACTTATTGACTATTTAATTAGACTTTAAAATGTCTATAGAGCTAAATAATGAAAGGCAAACGCAACATGGTAGAAAAGTGAAATAGTAAAAATATTACTGAAGGGAGCATTACACTTTCGAAACCTTTGTCATAAAAACCTTTATTTTAATTTTTATTGTAGAAGATGGTGTCATCACTTCGTGGAATATATATTCAATCTCCCTCGGTGAAAATGAAAAATATTTATAAGAAAAATGTATCTCTTCATTCTTTTTTAATCAATGATACTTTTTAAAGTTCATTTTCAAAGGTATTTTTTAGTATAAGAGAGGCATAACCTTCCATTTCTCCTGAAAAATTATCTGAAACCATCCATGAAGTCAGCGCATTTCTAAAAACAAACATTTATTCATAGTACAACCTATTATGCTGCCTTTTGTTTCATAATCTTTCCATGACTTTCCACATTCTTCCTGGATTATGAATGCAAATAAAGTACGTCAGTGATTTCTCAAAAGATGAGAAATGAAGAGATTTGTTTCCGGCAAAAGAAAAGAAACCGAACACATTTTGAATCGACATTTCAAAAAAGGATCTACCGGCTCGGAAAGGAATCGCTTCGCTGGCGATGTATTTTTCCTCCTGTCAAGAAGGAATATATATAATATTGTGATGGGTGGAATTTTTAAGAATTCAGATCTTTGTGCTTGATCCCTTTACCACAAAAGAGTGAATTCCTGAAATCGGAGATCGAAAAATATTGTTATTCAATCGGAATAAAATAGTTTCATTGTATTTATTTTCCTTTGAAACCGCTGGTATAGGATAGAAACCATTTTAACTTTCAAGTCCAGAGTTAAGACTCAGCGAGTGGAATGATTAAATGTAAAGAAATTTATTCTTCAGAGCGATATATTTTTGTTTTTAAGTCTAAATAACTAAAATTTTTAATTTAATAATTAAAAATATTGCCGAGGAAATTAATGCAAAAGAAAAATAAGGGAAAATTCTTGACATGATATAAATATCATTTTCCTAATCACTAATACTTGAATTAAAAACAATCTCTTCCTACTCTAAGCGTTACTTTAAGACTATCATTCCCTCAAATCGATGGTTAAATGACTGAAATTTAAGCCCAAGAAAAATGCAGAAACAAAACTGTAACCGCACTACCTAAGTTATCGAAATAAAAAATTAATCGTTGCACAAAACTAGTGGTATATTTTTTAAGTTTCGTGAAATTGAATTAAAACGTGTAAAATGTATCGAATTAGCTATTGCAGAGTTCACGAAACATGCAAGGATAATTATTATTATTAAAAATTTTTAACTATTTTTCGAACATTTTTTACCATACTTTACTGTAACTTTTAAGAAAATATCATGATAATTAATTAAAAAAGTTGTTTAACCTGAACTATCCATTAAATTACACTTTATTTTTTTACGTAAGATTTAACTCTATTAAATAATATACATGTAAACAATAAAGAGATTTCCAGGCACTATTAGAGCCTTAAAAAAGGCAAACGTTACTTAATTGCCAGTATTGAATTATTTCTCAGTTCCCAGATTTCTTTCTCACAGATTGCCATATTCTTAATGTTAACGGTATTATATTCAGATAAGAATAAATTGTTTTTAAATTTTCTTTACTTTTAGATATACCTAGTTGTATTCATAGAGCATATACATCAATATGCTTAAATAACAAGAATAAGTAAGCGTCTTAAATACAGAATCAAATTTTTGCTTATCATGCAAATAAGATGGACTTAATTATAAAAACATGACACTTCCAATTTTATTTAATTTTCAGAATTGCAGCATTTTAGTACTACACATATACAAGAGTGGTTCAAAAAGTACCCATGTTATGGTTCGGAAATGGGGTATTAGGATAGAGAGAGATTTTCTTTTCTCTTTTTCTAAGATGTCTATGAGTATGATTGCCTTCCACACGGTGAATGTTCAAAAAATGTCGAGTCATATAGACTAACATTAAAAAGAAATGATTTCTCATGAAAATTCGGATGCATTTTTAAGGTAATTGACACCTTATACGCTTCAAATTTTACATGTTCTGATTCCGCTGCTAAAAATTAGAGTACATTATGTTGTTTCCATAGATGTATTATGTATCCCAATGTGATACATTAAAGTTTGAAAATACGAATTATTATTCTGTACTACCGTAAAGAATTTTCGTTTTTTTTTTCTTCCAAAACGTATTTCTTAAGACTTCAATTACATTTCCTACGAAATCTACTTTGTTCATAGTGATGGTATTTTTCCACATCATAAAAGGAGGTCATTTTCCATACGGTGAACGCAATTTTTTTAAATTAACACTATTAAATCTTAAGTTTCGCACAATATCTGCATAAAAATTTAAGGAAATTTAAATAAAGTTTAAAGAAAATGGAAATTTTGAAATTATAATTGAGTTCAGTTCATAGAATGTTACTTTTATAAGTACTCTGTAAATTTTCGAAGATATAAATGCAGTGGAATTTATTTAAAATTTATCTAAATGTAAATAAGTATATGACATAGAAATGTAAAAATACGGCTATTGGTTATTAAACGCTCACAAATAATTATTTATGTAGATAATTAGATATCCTTTACATAAGCAAATGCATAAGCATACTGATATTTCCATATTAAAAATGGATTTCTAACGCTCTTAATTTTAAAAAGTGAGGATTAAAAAAAGTAGGCAATAAATAACCTCATTTTCCCTTCACCTTTCAGTTAACCTAACGAGCATTACTTTAAAGGTTAAATAACCCATTGCTAATTAGGCTTATGAAATACATTTTATTTTAAATAGCAATTAAAAGAAACAATTTATAATTATCTCCCTGAATCATTCAGTTTTAACAAGAGTTAGTTATACAATTGCTGGTATCTTTGTTAGCTTTTTAACATTCAATATATGTTATAAAGTATTTTGTTTTCGACAGGGAATCATTGCGTAAATGATATAACAAAAAAGCAGAGCCACAATAACAGTTTATTATAAACGAAACTAACACATTTCAGAAAAGATAATTTTACTTAATTCCATCTGTATTGAAATGTAGCTTAGAAACTTTACATGATATTTACCGAATCACTTCTATATGTTTTCAAATAGTAGGAGGCTATATTTCTTTCTTATAGCTTTGTGCAAATATCCAAACGGTTGCAATAATAAAGTTCTACGCAGTGGCATATATTAAGTGTCATCTTATATTTTCCCAAGAACGAATCATCTTTCTATTTATAAGTTCTTTCTGACAAAACAAATATTGAATAAGAAATATTTTTTATTAATATCTCAGCACGCAATGTACATCTTGTCAAGGAAGCCATAGGAAAGAGCAGTTACTATTTTCTATTGCTTTTCGAAAATATTTACTAGTAAATACATTCACGCGGCATTTCGTAATATTTTAGAGATAGGCTAAATCCTGGAATGCACATTTTGAAATCTTAGAACTATAGAATTTAAAAATTGTATTCCTTATAATTCTAAGAATACAATGTTGCCGATTTCAAATGATTGATTGTTCGTAAGCGTCATACTTGGAAGCAAAAAGAAGGCTATTGACATCGTAATCATGAGTTTCGATGAAATGACAAGGTCGAGAGCTGAGCTAGCTTCTTCCCTCTCTATACTTCCATAACACAGGAGGATCTGATTCATCCATAGATTTAACTTGCATCAGCCGGATATATGGTGTGTCTTTAGAGGTATTAGGACTCGAATCATGACTCAACGAAAACAACGCCGGTTTACGACCATCATAACTAGTCTATTCCGGCTTACAGTATTGCTGTAATTTAAATGGATTATAAACTGCTGTTTGTAGAAAATGCAACACCATGAAGGAATCATCAGAATCAAATGAAATTCGCAGCAAATGTCAATTATAGGATATTATGCAAATTAATAAAGTTTCAGAGCCATCGCGCGTGCGCGGCGTGCGCAGCGCCCTCTGAATTGATGCTGAAAGCGTATAAATAAAGTGCTGTAGCGGGACGTTGAAAAAAGTCTATGATTATTTGTTAGTGGCAAACGTTTAGTGAGACCTGAGTATGCCTCCACGACGGAAGAATAAGAAATTCAAGCAACTTACGGAGTTTGAACGAGGGAGGATAATCGGCCTTCGAGAAGGAGGATTTTCCTATCGCGCAATAGCAGCTCGTATGCAGCGGAACAGTTCCACAGTGATGCGAGTTTGGAAGCAGTGGACCGACGAGCACCGAACAACTCGAAAAACAGGCACTGGACGACAGAAGGTGACGTCAGAGCGCGATGATCGACACCTGCTCCGCATGGCGGTGAATGATCGCACAGCTTCCTCCAGGCAGCTGGCAGCACGTTGGTCTACTGCTACAGGTGTACAATTGTCGGCTTCGTCAATTCGTCGTCGTCTGCTGCGCCGTGGATTGCGTGCAAGGGTGCCTTTATACAGGATTCCCCTCACGGCGAATCATCGACGGCTGCGTCGGCAGTGGGCTCTTGAGCACAGAGACAGGCGAGCTGATTGGCACCAAGTTGTCTTTTCAGATGAATCACGCTTCAATTTGTGGACCCATGATGGCCGTGTTCGTGTTAGACGTTATGCCGGTCAACGCTGCCTTCCTGAGTGTATTATTGAACGACATAGTGGTCGAACACCCGGAGTTATGGTCTGGGGTGCGATTTCGTATCATGGACGATCCAATTTGATACGAATTGAGGGTAATCTCAATAGCAACAGGTACGTCCGTGAAGTGCTACAGCCCGAAGTCGTTCCTTTCCTTCAAGGCATCCCTGGAGCTATCTTTCAGCAGGATAATGCACGCCCACATGTTGCGCGGACTGTTAGAGACTTCTGTTCAGCACAACGCATGCAACTTCTTCCTTGGCCTGCTTATTCACCGGATATGTCGCCTATTGAGCACGTGTGGGATATGGTTGGTCGGCGTCTCGCTCGTGATCCGCGTCCTGCAGTTTCCAAAGACGAACTTTGGTTGCGCATACAAGCGATATGGAATTCTCTTCCTCAAGCAGATATTCAACATCTGTTTGACTCCATGCCACGTCGTATAGCAGCACTTATTGCAGCGCATGGTGGCTGCACCAAATACTGATTTCGGACGCTTAATTTGTTTCTTTTGTTTTGAAAATTTCATCATTTATTTGTATCAGTACAAGTCGTTTCTGCATTAAATTTCATTTGATTCTGATGATTCTTTCATGGTGTTGCATTTTCTACAAACAGCAGTATACAAACGACACAGATAATTTTTTAATGTTTATAACGAGTCAATTTTAACACTTTTCTTCATTAGATTAAAATTGTTTTTATATCAGATGAGAAAAAATAAAAATTGTAAGCTTAAAATTTTAATGCTTTATTGGGCAGAGAGTAATTGGAGTACTCGTTCTCCGCAAGGGTGAATTTCAAAAAAATTGTCGAAAAGCTAGATCACACGGTCATATGTGTAGTTGTGTATTCACTTTAACCCTATGGCTCAACTGAACAAATAAGAAGCTCCTAAAACAATTCAACGAAACACTAATTTAAAATCATTTTCTTTCATTTTTTTCATTTGAGTGGCACCTCGTACCTATTTAAGCCTTAAATGGGGCCTCAAATTATTTTAATACATCATAACAGCTGGCAGCACCAGTCTCGAAAAATTTAAGTCTTTAATTTTGTGAAGAAGGGAATGAAGAAATAACATCATTTGTTTGTTAATGTAATATACTTCTAAATTAGGTAAGGAAATTTTTTTTTCTCTGTAAAAGACATAAATGTGTCATATAATCCTCTTAAAATCGTTTACTTCTTTTAAATAAGCATCATATCTATCGGAAACCATAGTGCCTCATATGAGGCTTAAAATAACATGTGGTTGTACAGAGCAACTTTATTAAAAAATAAACCTAAACACTTTGTAATAAAAATCGTTAAAAATAGCCTAGTATTATCATTTTAATAAAAAAGGAATGAATAGGAAAAGATAATGATCTTGAAACAATTATTTTTAGAAATTCAGGAACCCCATGCTACTGGAAATATGTCTATGGATTATTTCTTTACCCTGCTGCGTTTTTAGAAGAAATAATGCATGAATCAGTTATGTATGCCACATTAAAAGGGAAATAAAATTTTGCCTTTGCTCTTCAGAGACTGAAAGTATTTTTAGGAATAAATTTTGTTAAGATATACCTTCAATATTCCAGATTAAAACTTTGCTGGGCACCAAAATAGGGCACGATACTTACATAATTACTGATTATATGGCGCAAAATATCCATCTTTGAAGTAAGGAAATACCTTCATTTTATTCCTAAATAATGCATTTCCCGACATTAAAAATGAGCTGTATTAAATCAGACTACTTTTTCAGAATGTCTTCTGATAGATGCGAACCGAAAGAGTATTTGTCTGTGGTTCAAATGATGATTCCGTACAAATAAAGTTCAAACATCGAACAATATATATGAGGTAAACCCCCATCCATGGGGAATAAACTCCTGGGGATTAGCAGATGTGTTTGGCTATATTTATGTCTTTGAAATTTAACAAGATGCGAATGTTGAATCTCAGGAAATTTGTAAAGAATTTGGAGCAGTTAGAAGTGTTGAATTGAGACTTTGTAAATTTGTAATGTATAAAATTCATAAAGTACTTTTCGATAATTTATTCACTATAATTCCTATTTTGATAAATCTTGTTGAATGGGGAAAAAAATTTCCATAAGAACAATACGTACAAATAGTTACAATAAGCTACAAGTAAAATGACGCCTGTCAATGAAACAAAACGTTATCCAAGAGGAACATTTTCCATCATCACAAGTAAGGAAAACATAATAATAACAAGGTGGTTCGATAACTCAGCTGTTCTAGTAGCCTCAACATTTCTTGTAGCCCATATACAAGCACTGTAGGATCAGTGAAACGTTGCAGCAGGCAAGAAAAACGTGTTATCGAAATTTCAAGGCCTGCTTCCATTCAAATATATAATAAAAATATGGGTGGGGTAGTTCCCATGGATTCATTATTAGGTCTGTATAAACTACGACATTAATGGTGGTACTTCTGAATGTTTCATCATATACTAAATGTTTGCGTTGTAAATTATTGGATCTCATGAAAATTAAATTCAGAAAATAAATCCATGGCTTTATTAGAATTTAAATAATCCATTGCGAGATCCTTTATTTATAAAGGTAGTTCGACTCAGAGCAAAAAGAAAGAAAGACCAAATATATTGCAGGATCCATTAACAAAGAAACACTTAAAAGTGCAAACTGCTGCTGAATTGAGAAGAGATGGTGGTGAGCATTATCTGATCTAAAACTGAGAGAAAATATGCTGCAAAGGGCCACTTATCCGGCTGTCCCAGGAAAACTAGATACATATATGCTCGGTGCAAGGAAGCACTATGCCCTGAGTGCTTCCAGGCTTTTCACTCAAAATAGTTTTTCCAATATATCTGTAATTTCATTGTATTAAGTAATGATTGCTAAAATATTCTTTAGAACATTAAAATAAATGTAAGGATTAGATTAAATTTATCACCTGTCTGTTTCCTTTCATTTTTTTGAATATGCATTGCGTTTTTTGCATTCCTTTTATTTTTAAAGGTTTGCAACCTTTTAAATTTACAAGCTTCATATGAGACTAACCCTTAACTCTGACTGATGTGGCGACAATTCTAACTCTTAAGTACAATTATCTGAATCTTGCTTAAGAGTGGGAGACAATTTTTAACACTGTTGGACTATTACAACTTTATTTCTGAGGTAAAACAGAAACGGAAACGAACACTGTTACTTAATTTTGCGACAATTTTATTTTTGAAAAGCATAATTTAATTCCATTTTTTTTTTTACATTATCATTCCATACAGCAAATGTTGAAAATCATGTTAGCCACTAATTTGAATGCAAACATGAACACATCTAGCCAAGAATTTTTGACAACCTTCGCATCATCGTTGGTGTTCTTGACGAGAATTTTTCAATTATGATTTGTTTTAATCCATCAATGTTTACAAAACTTTTCTGGAAAATCCTATCTTTAAGATAACCTCAAAAAAAATCTAACGTGATGAGGTCTCGCAACCTTGATGACTAAAGGCCTATTGAAATTAAACGGTCATCAGGAAATTCTTTAAGCCCTTTATTTGTTAGATTTGACGTGTTTGGAGTAGCTACGCTTTGCTGAAGCAAGAGCAGTTGACGGGATCGCACTGGAGCACCTGAGCGTTATGCTTTTAATCTCCATGTCTGGAACAGAATTTTAAAAAAGAGCTTTACTTCGGCTTTTCCTGCCCAGAACTGCGTTTGTGAATTTAATAAATTTAATATTGTATAAAATTTGGAAAAGAAATTAATTAATTTAATTAAAAAAGCATTTAGTTGTGTAATAATATGATGAATGGTTACTCAGAGGCTGGAAGCTTTCTGAGTGGCTGACCTGAGTTGATCAGAGGGAGTATATATCTGACTTATCAGCCGACCAATGGGGAGGCTGTCATTCAGTGTGTGTATGTGGTTTACTCGAGGTAGGAGTTTCTAGCATAGCTAGAGACATCTGGTGGTTGAAAACGTAAATAAATGAGTAAAAATTAAAGTGTTTGCGTGAGGAGAATGGCCTTTGTTAGTTACAGGTTTAATAGAATGTTTTTTGGTCTTTTAATTTTTAAATCAGGATCATAGTTGCAGATATTAAGGAGAGATTTGTTATCGATGGTCATGAGATTATTAAAGAATTTAAGTGAAAATTTTTGAATGATTTGTTTGATTGTTGGGAAGTTAATAGAAGAGTATATGTCTGTGTTTCTCATGAACCATCTAGCGCTTACTATTTGTCTGATGATATTATTTTGAGCTTTTTCAAATTTATTAATATGTGTTTTGGCAGCGAAACCCCAAATGGGACAGCTGTAAGTTAGGATAGGTCTGAGAATCAGAGTATAGATAAGCAACTTATTACGGATATTTAATTTTGAATTCCGAGCAATTAGGGGGTAAGTCGAACACGCGTTGGCTCGGAATTTTTCAATGCATTGTGTTATGTGTTGTTCGAACGTGAGTTTTTTTATCAAGAATTACTCTAAGATATTTGGTGTGATTAGAAAAGCAAGAGCTAACTGTCATGCATCTCAAGTGAAACTATAAAAGCTTGAATTAAGTCCAGATGCACTTCGAAATTTATTAAAATCAAGGATTTAGTTCGTGCAGAGCTTTCAAAAATAAAAAAAAAACATAATAAAAAAAGAAATCGACGATTTACTCAAATTATTTACCAGAATCGGAATAAAAATTTCTAATGATGTTCACGTAAATTTATGTTTAAAAACCGAGTTTTCGCATGTAGAAAGTGAAAAAAAAACGATACCCATACACTAAATATTGATATATTAAGTAAGTAATGATGTTGAAAGTCTTGCTACATATATTATAGGTATGGTTAATACAAAAGACAAACGGCTGATCTATTAAATTGGTCACGCTGTATATATATATATATATATATATATATTAACTAAGAGGCTCGTGTGAAAAATTGAAGATAAGGGAAGGAACTTCTTTGAGACGTAGAACTTCAATCTACCACGTCATTAGTTCACTTACAAGATATGCGTATGAATTTAAGAACATTCTTATTAGCTCTTATTAAAAAAATAAATTAATTTCTTAAGAATCGGATATCGATAAAACTTTTCAAAATATTTATTTTATTTTTTTTCTTCATAAAAACGTGCTGAGAATTTGGGTTGCAGCTTAGAATCGATGGTGGCATTTTTTCAGAAAAACGTGTTGAGATATTTGGGTGCGGCTGAGAATCGAGAGTGACTTGGATTCGAATAAATAAGAAATTTTTCCTTCTTCTTCTTTAAACCATTAAATTATTCCCAACAATTTTTTCTAGTGATTTGATCGAGGGTGTGGATTTATATAAAGGAGCAACTGTCCAACAATTAAACATTTAGTTTTATGTTAGATAGAAACAAAAAATGATGCAAATCTGTTATTTTTTTTAACCAATCTTAAAAGAACAACCTGTTACGTTAAAAAATACTTATTAAAACGAGCATACCTTTAATGGAAAATTATATCATTACATCAGGTCGAAAAAACGTAAAAATAATGAAAAAAAAAAGTGTTGGTGCATACCACCGAAACTATTGTTAAAAGAATTGCTTTTAGAACACCTCCTTCTACACTTCAACGAATAATTCTTAAAATTTCGGAGTGTTTCGATTATGACGTGTAAAAGACAGACAGACAATCAGGCTTTTATATTTACGCAATAGGTATTTAGTTAAAATTAAGTGAATCCTTAAATAACCAATATTAAATGGGGAATGTGATAGCGAATGTTTTATAAACATTACACTGAGAATTATTGGCGAGGATCATTGGCGACGGCCCTCATTATTCTGAACCTCGGTCAAGTGGCGAGGATGATACCTGAGCTTCAGACTTATCATTGGAAGATGATATTTGCATATTTTTTACGAAAGTGTTTCAAATCATAATTTTATATTATATAATCCAGCTTCGAAAATTATAATTTTTGTTATTTGAATTTTTTACTGGATCTTTGAAAATCTACATGGAATTTTGTTTTATTTATTTGAATTTTTCGTGTGATTCCTTTTCACTGTGGTAAAAATAGTTCCTGAGACTTACCACTTCAAGTGTATTATTATTTTTACGGTATTTATAAGGATAAAGAAAGTGAGGGATGTTGATATTTCCTTTTGAAAGGAAGCAACTTCTGATTCTGCCATCTCGTATGGGGATTATGATAATGTGGATTAAGTTGTAGATATGTGGGAGGAGATAACTGTGGCTGTTATCGTTACTCCGTTATTATGAAATACTATTTTTAACTGTTATTTGATTCCACAAAAATGTTTTGTCTTTAGTATAAGGTTAACCAAGTATGGGCTCATCTGAAATTGCAAACTTTAATGCATGGTTAAAAATAAATAATCTTAATTTTTCTCATGTAGAGATTTTTTTTAATTACATAAGAGATGGCTAATTTCCTTGTATGTATTTGTAATAAATTATAAATGATCTTTTACTAGTAATCTATAATAAAAACGGATAGTATTTTAAAGTTATTTTTACAAAACGTAATATGGAAAATAAACTTGCAAAAGGATGAAACCCAGAAAACTGCGGTATTTTAGTTCGTAATTGCTATTAATTACATACATTTCTTAAACTTTCCTTTATTAACTGAAAAAAAATTGTACTATGATGCATTACTATTGCATAAACAGTAAAGCAAGTAGCATATATTCACTTTGAAAGAGTAATATGCTGAATATGAAATATTTCGCCAATGAATGGCAAAAAGCCACTGAATGAAAA
This sequence comes from Nephila pilipes, assembly GCA_019974015.1. Lineage (NCBI taxonomy): Eukaryota > Metazoa > Arthropoda > Arachnida > Araneae > Nephilidae > Nephila > Nephila pilipes. The sequence goes on from BMAW01095941.1 coordinate 79,194, forward strand.
AAAATGTGACTTTTCATACCAAAGGCTTTAAATGCTCAAAGTAATATTAAATTGATATCCCTTTGATAAAATGAATCTAATTACGGTTGAATTGATAGAAAGAAGTTTAGACTACGTTCTATGCCATGGTAATTAAAATCTGGAAAAAAAAAACAACTTCGAATAAAATAATGCGTATATGATTCGTCTGGACTTTAAAAAAGTGAAATACTACAAATTCTAAGCGCTCTCGTTTCTTGACAGGTCCTTGACTGGTGTATGTTATTATATTTTCCTTTTCATAAAACTCTGTTAAATATATTTTTTACAGCGCTATTATTCCTGTGTTGATTTCTCATTTAAAAGTATTTAATGTGAGAACATTAGTAGCGCCATATACATCTAACGACTTCTTAAAAACTCCTCAATGTATACTCTTCGTGATGAACAATTCAATTATTCGAACATCCTAAGCAGATTTGCGTTTCAACTATCAAAACGATTAATTAAATCTGACAGCAATACTTCATAGAAAAATCAGGCTTTCTTCACCGAAGAAGAAGACATCAGATCCTTTCGAACAACACCTTATGTTTTTCAAATCTTGTGTGGAATGATTCCTATAGTACAGCAATCTGGAGAATTAATCTCTAGAAAACATTAATCACTCTATTTTGAAGTCTTCAAGGCTGATTCTCCCATCTCTTATTAGTCACTTTGCCAGAGCTTTTATTCCTTGAATTCAAAAGAGGACATTATGAATGAAGCAAATTAAGTAACATTTCATTCAATTTTAATGAATGAACCATAACTGAAGCAATTAATATTTCAATTCAACGTATACTGCGTATCGAAAGTGACATTCCTATTATGTCAGATAATGTTTTTAGAATACTGGATAGTAAATTATTTACAAATGAAATACTTAGAAGCTGGTGAAAAACACAGTCAACATCTTTTTAAATAAAACCTAATCAGGAATGGCGGATACAGTCCAGTTTTCCGGAATGAACTGCTAAATAATTTAGCATATTCTAAACCAACTTCAAATGCGTTTAGTTTAACTAAACTTAATTTTAATGTCACTTAACATATCCCTATCTTTTAATCCTTTGCCACACTCTTGAGATCCACGTTGAGACATAGAGTCGGCTTAGATCATCCAGATTCGTATATTCCTATGATTCTTCCTTTCATGAACAGGTTCAGTTGTCGTCTTTATGGTCTCATTCGTTCTGTTAAATTGTCAGCAACATTTTTTCGCTCATGAATTACATGAAAATTGTCTGAACTGCTCAAGCCGAGTAAGCCGGTAAGTCCGCGTTCGGACGTGTGCAGGTGTTTTGCGTATGAAGACGACTGAAATTTTTTTCACAAAGACTATTCTTCTATGGATGATTCCCCATAAGTCATTTCGAAATAATTATCCAATATTTTCTCAAATCTCTCTACTTTTCAAATAAGAGATACCCACCGAAATAGAATTTGTCTCTTAAATAAAGGTGTCCTTTAAAAGAGGTATAACATTGTATATATGTATGTAACGATTTCACTTAAATTTAATTAAATTTCCAAATTTATACTATACTTTAACTATCATAATAAGGAGTTCATTTTAATTTCCTGATACAATGCCATTTAATCTATTAATGTATTCAATCATACGATTAACTAAATCTGTTCATTCTGCAGTTTTCACGTTTCAAAGCAGTAGGGATAGTCCCTACTAGACATTTCGTCCCCAGATAAAATATCTGAAGATTCTCAAATCTAAAACCACGTGACCTGAATCTTCTTTCAATTAAATTCCAAACAGGGAAAGATTCTTCCTCTTCTCTGGTTAAAAAAGGAAAAGATGCATATGGCGTCTGCCGCGAAATTCATGATACATAATTCTATCTTTCTCATTCAACGTAAAATAAAAGAGATCTTATTTAGAGAGTTAGTATTATTTTCCAGCCATGACTGTAACGGAATATTAATATCGATAATTACTTTCATATATATATATATATATATATGGGGGGTGTAGTACAAGACGAGTACATAAAATCATGCATATAGATTAAGTGATAAAATGCGTATTAATATAAATTTATAATAAATTAAACTAATAATTAAGATATACAACTTAAAAGCCAATTTATGGTAAAATACAAAATCAAATACTACAAAAATCTGAAAAAAATTAAGTGTTATTAAAGAAGAAAAAGACGGTAAAGTAATTTAAAATTCAGTTTCTAGCAAAGGACAGAAATGTACCTGATTAAACTAGCTTTCAAGATTTATATATTCTATTAGAAATTATTTTGAGACGAATTAGTAAAAAAAAAATAATTCATATGAAACACATGATTATAAAAAATTTGACATAAAATTCAAAATTAAAATAATAATAATAATCAACCAATAAAATCATAAACCTATTTTTGGTAACTTAGAATAAACTATTTAACTTGAAATATAAGCTTTCTGAAACTCTTTCTCTCTCAGCAGACGTAAATTGTGTCATTAAAACTCTTACCATCCTCATTTAATACGCTACTTCGGATATTGCATTATTAAGAAAATATCATTGCTTTCCTTTTTGCAAAAATGTACGACAAAACCAAAGTTAATTTTTTTTGTTAGAATTGATCTATTAAGCCCTTTCACTACCGAAGGGAGAAAATGGAAGTGTTTCCCTAGGCCAGCGGCTTCTTCCTGCAAAGTGTCACTCTGTGCCCAGGCATTTTTAAATATTAAACCTAATTCGAAAAAAAAAAATCCTCTAAAATCGGTTATGCATTAGAATATTTTGATTTTTGTATATGTATTATTTAAAATGAATAAAACTTAATACATAAGAAAACAATTTTTAATGAAAATTATACGTTTGATACAAAAAATTATATCATAAAATCATATCTCTTAAGAAAATACTATATATACTTAATTTGATACATAAATTTCGTAGTGTAGTGATATACAATTACATAGAATATTAAGGATCCACAAAAAAATTGATCTTATTTTGTTGTAGGTCTTACAAAACATTTATCAATGTATACTCCAACGTCAAGTCTTACACTCAAAAGAGTATTTCCTACTTTTTTTGTCATATATATCATTATGTTCCAGGCTCATCATCTAAATCACAAAACAGTGCAGATATATCAGTATTTTGTCTTATATCATTGTATGATTCATTCATTCATTTGTTAATCTCGCTTCTCTGTTAAATATTTTCTTTTCGCCATGACTTCCGCTATGCGAAAAAAAAAAAAAACGATTGAATGGAACAAACAGCATCTACGAATAAAGCCTCTACCTCTCATAAACATCCATAAGTTCCCATTAGAACTTCTAACAAGCAAGAAAGAAATAAAAGCAAACCAAAAGAAAACGAACCCTTTAAATCATAGCATCTCATTTAAAGAGCTACGCCGGAACACATGCTTTTGATAAATTTAACATTTTTCTCCTCTTCTGGCAGCCAAAAGTGAAATTCAAGCTCAAATTCTCAAAGACAACATTCGAAATATCTTATCTATATAGATTTCACGCTATTGTAACGCCATTTAGTAACACTTAAAAATTCAAAAGAAACGTTCTCATCTAGCGTATCTGTATTGATACGTTGGTCTGTAGCAGACACTCTCGGAGCTTTTCATATGTGCTACGGTGGGCACAGGGGAGTAAACGTGAGCGTATCGCATGTGAAACGTTGGGAGTGAACGGGTTAAGACAGTCAAATTAACTGAAAAGTTTTCACAGTTTAACTCGTATCGCAGTCTATTGGCCATAATAAGCATTTAATACAAATTTCTAGGCAGAATTACATTAAATTATTCTAGTCTTTCTTTTGCATGCAAAAAAGACCTATATTTACTTTAATTTATTCATTAAAATTTGTCCTTGTCATCTTAAATGTGTTTCTTAAAAATTAAGATATTATTTTGCTTAAGACACTTGATGTAAAACCTCGCACAATTTTTTTTACAGAAATGTTAGATTCTTAACTATCATTAAGTATAGCTTAAAAAATGTTTCTAAAAATAGACATAGGCATGTTATTATTCCAGAAAAATATTTAATTAACATTACAGTTATAATTTTATCTTTTATCACAAATATTACAACTAACTTTTTTCCGCAATTTTTAATTTTATATCTCAATAATCTGTATTATTTTTTATTAGATTCAACATAAGAAACAGGATAAAAAATTAGTTTTATCTTCATAATTTCCACTAAAATTTAAGATAATAAGATGAACACTATATATAGATGTAAAATCCACTTTATTTATATTGTTTTGCTTAAAAAATGTAAATAAATGATGATTAATTTATTTCTTACTAATTCTCCTTGTAGTATGACTTCAATCTACTTATATTTTAACATATTTATTATAATTTTCTTGAAAGACTGGATTGATTACTGGAATAAATTTTTCATAAGAAATAAAATTATTATTATTACATAATTTTCATAAATAATTAAAAATTACCTTATAGGATCATCTATATTTATTGAATTCTTCAGACTTGAATATCTATTCAGGTCTTCAAAGTGTCAGCTTTAAATATAATGTATTGTGGTGTGTGCAGATTTGTGGTATCAGGAAATGTCATTCCCGAAGCCACTTTTCTCATCACTGTCAAAGGTCAGTGTCACCGAAAAGCACGTGTTGTTGAGAAAAGTACATTTTTCCTCCTCCAATAGCAGATAAGAATGGAAAGTCTTGGGAGAGAGAGAGTACGACTTTTAACGAAAACTGACACGAATAAACGTTTATCATGTATCTAATAGTATTATGAATAACATCTGTTAATTCAGATATCTTTCGTAAGCATCAAAACTAAATTAAATTGTAACTTATTTATTCTGAGTGATTTTCTGAGTGATACTTTCAAGAAAAAGGTTATAGCCTATATATATATATATGTGTGTGTGTGTGTGTGTGTGTGTGTGTGTGTGTGTGTGTGTGTGTGTCTGTCTGTCTGTCTGTCTGTCTGAGGTTTTAGTATTCTGAATAATATCTAATAATATTACTGCTGCTTGTAAGATTTGTGTAATATTATAATTTTTAATCAAATTTTTTTATAAAAAGAATCGTGGTTCTATTTTTATTTTCCTTAACACTAATATAATTTTCTAAATTAGAATTATTAACTTCTTAATACTTATAAATAATTACATGAGAATAAAATGTGCAGACAATTGCATATTCACTTCGAAATTTATCAACATTGTATTTTACAAAATATTTTTGTTGTTCTGTTTTCCGTTTTTTAACTTATAATTTTGTTACTGTCTTTAGTTTTGATGTTTATATTTTTAATATCTTTATTAATGTATTATTTACATTCATTAATGGCTTCCTTGTGGAAGCTATATATTACACTAAGATTTTGATAAAATCCACAAAATCATTATAAAGTCTTTTCTTGATAAATTGGTGACTATAAGAAATTAAAAGCCTTTACTTATATACTGATTCATGCATCCCTCAAAACTCTACCTAATATGAAACTTAAATCTACAGTAATTACATGTCGTTAATAACTTTCTTATTTTCTTTTCTATTACATTTTAAAGTACCCAGCATATCTTTCATATTACTAAAAATTAAACCCATTTTTTAATAGTAACATTTTTAATCGGAAGTAAATTCCTACATTTTGTGTAAAATATTATTAAATTAAATATTATATCAAGATTTATTCATTAATCTTAGTGTACTATATTCTAAAATAAAATTTTATTAGCCAATTAAGAGGCTATTGTTTTAGTTAGGCCACTTTTGGTGTACCGGATCTGGTTTCAAATTTTTATCGCTTGCTTCAATTTTAATTGCATTTAACAAACGTATTCAATTGAATAATTTATCTTTGGCATTAATTCTAATATCGGAAGTGTTTACTACTGTCCATTTCTCGATATTTCATCGTTTACATTAATTCCTATATTTAATTGAGTAATTTAATAATTATTATAAAAAAGCGCACCTTGGGTGGCTAAATTTGTTCTTTGAAAACTTTGCATAAAACCTTTTTTAATTATTTATTTTTATCTTTGATATTTTATTTAATGACCAAATAGTGAGAAACATCTTCAATAACATACGGACTTTGGCTGTCTATTAATATGATCATTTTTTTCAAATTTACTATTTAATTAAAATAAATTAATAATTTTTATATTCAGTTATTTTGTTTTATACAACTATTACCTTTAATTTTTCTATTTACTTTAAACCTCATTATATGTATTATATCAACACAATTATCTTTCTATTTGGTAATTTGCAAAATATTTACATTAATAATGCAAAACATAAAATCTGTAAGGATAAATAATATCATAGTACTTAATAAAATAATTTCCATCATAATATTCTTTTTAGTATTTAGGCTCTATTTTATAATTTAGATGTTAACGTTTTCAATTTTATGTAAATTAAAACGACTAACTTCTATTTTATGGCTGTATTTTATACTGTTATATCTTTATTGTTAAATTATTTGATGTTTATCCTAATCTTTTATAATGACATTTCTTACAACTTAATTATCAATTGGAATTAAACGTTTCGTAAAATATAAATTAAGAATTTTGTTCATTATTTATTATAGCACATGTTTTACATATGCTATTATTATATTTTTTTTATAATTTATATTTCTATTTTTGCATAAATACTAATTTTTTCCTCTAAAACATCATTTATATTCACATCAAAAAATAATCCATATGAATTTTTGACGAAAACATCATGGTGGTAAACATACATTTTGTTCCAAAAAGTACGAGTTTTGTATTTTGAATTCGAATAGCCATCCTAATAAAGACATTTTTCGATATATTTGTCTTGTATTCTAGTATTAGACCTACAAGTATTGCATAATAAGTATTTATATATTGTATATTCATAATAAGTACGTGTAACATAGTCATATTTATCTAGTCATCCTAACATATTTTTCTTTCATCAACTGATCATGAAAACAAATTCAACAGAATTAAAAATACCAAAACTTCCCAAATTATTGAAAGTGATAAATTCAATGTTTCCTGATTTATATTTGCAATCCAATAATCAAATGATTTATCTCTTATATCAAGTGTATCTGAAACAAACTCATAATATACTAATAAAAAGGATGACTGTGAAAAGTTTTACGATAGGGCATATTCTATAATTGTTTACCACTAAGCATAAACAGCTCTTAAAACTTGCCTATTAACTAATCTCTCTCCCTCTCTCTCTGTATATATATATTTCAAAACACATATTATCATAACATAAATATAAATCTAGGAAATTTTGCATGTAAAATGTAATTGAGTGTGTATCTAAGAAAATTGTCCGTCAATTGAAATATAACATAAACTCTAATGAAACTAAAGCAAAACATGTATGCAAACACATATTGTATATATATATATACAAGTACATATTGTAGTGATACTTGTTAATAGCAGAAGAGCTAGAATTAGCTCTTGCATCATAAACTTTTATTCATTCACTCTCTGCATCCTCTTAACGATGTCTGCGTGTTGTATTTCATCTGGGAGCCATATTTGTGCCCTAGAACATGAAAAAAAAGATTGAAACTGAAGTGAAGTACATTATCTTCTTCGTGTGTATATATATATCTTGCAAAGCTGTAAATTGGAGATAGACTTTCATATTCCTGTTGTCCTGCTTTGCATCCTATTATCTTCATTTATCGTTAATTTATGTTACTCCAGAGTAAATTCTAATCATTTCATTTGTCTAGTTAAAGCTCTTAATACTAATTTCCGTTCTTAGATCATAAAATTGATAATTTTCGAGTTGAGATTTAATTCCGTAGTCCTTATTTGATTTTAATTCTACGTGACAATATATATATATACAATTCTGAAATCCTTCTTTTACAATATTTTGGGGGTCGAAATAATACAGCGTTCAAAAGAGAATTATCATTATACAGGGAATAAAAACTGAAACGAAAGAATTTTGTTCTACATCTACAGTGGCGTCACCAGGTGTACTCTACTTTCATTCAGCACCCCCTTGCGTTCATGCAAATAATAATATATACCAAAGGAGTGAGAACAACATGTTTTAAGATTTGAGTAATTTTTACAACCTCTCCCTTCACCCAAGTCTTAGTGAAGTACCCTTGTCTAGGATTCTGGCAAAGCCATAACTTATAAATGTTTATGGCATATTTAAATAAAAAAAAATTAATGTCTAAATAAATGAAACCCCAGAAAGTATTCAGTAAAATGTATTAGATAGTTTAAATAAATTAAAATACAAACCTATGAATTAATCCTCATTTAATTGAAATTATGAAAAAAAAACGAGATTTTTTTTGTTGCATTATCTAGATACAATCTCATGCAAAAGGAACGAAACGCTTCTAAAGAATTTAGATGCTTCTCAGATACATTAGGTAAGCTGTAAGTTAGAAATAAAGTTATGAAGATCATCAATTAAGTATACTGCATCTCCAGGAGATAAATTTGGCTTTACTGAAGTGGAATCATACTTTGCCATTACATCATCCTCATATCTTTTGGTTTTTCTACTTCAGCATTTCATCTTCTTATTTCAGTAAGAATATCTACATCTGTTTATTCCAAAAAGATCTGCACTTCATCATCGATATTTAAGTAATCATGAACAGATATTTCCAACATATTTCCAATTTTATCTGCGTAATTCGTCAAGGAATTTTGAAGTCTGGTATTTTCTTCTTCAGACTGTCCGCAAGGAGTATCATTTTGACTCTCTTCGTCATTTTTAATGAAGCAGCTTTTTTCCAAATATTAGATACGGACTGTGGCTTCCTCTCCCAGCAATCTAATCACATGAATCTTTTATAGTAACAGTATCAAGCAATGTGTGCTTTCGATTAATATTAAAAATCATTTTATCCACTTGTCATTTTCTGTAATATCCTTTGAAGCATTTTATAATTCCCATATTGAGTGGCTGTTGAGCTGCAGTAATGTTGGAGGAGAGAAGTAAACTTCCACCCTCTGTAATTTTAAAATGAGTTTTAGTGCAGAGCTGTTGTCAATTAAAAAACAAAGTTTTTCTTCTTCGATTTCATATATTTATCTAATTTCAATAAACATTCTTTGAATATTTTTAAAGTGATCCAAACTCGCTTTCTCGCAGTGTTGTTTACTACTACTGACATACTCTTAATGCTTTAAGAAAATATCTTGGTTTTAAGGATCTTCCATTTACATGAGGTTTTAATTTATCTTTTCCCGAGATATTTGTACACAGCAATACTGTTAACCTCTGTTGGATATCTTGCTCCTTATACAGGTTTCTCCTTTGAAAGCTAGTGTTCGTTCAGGTAACAACTGGAAAAATAATCTCGTCTCATTTGTGTTATTAACATTATCAACGGAATATGTTTCATAAATTTAACACAACATTTCTCTCCGATTTCTCTCTGACACCCTGTGCGTATGTCATCCGGTGGCACTGATTTTTCTTCACCATGTAACCTATGGACAGATCACACACGTGTAATTGTTTCTTTATCCTTCCAACCACCTTACTTGCAAATTTAAATGGGTTAATCCAATTATCATAGCATATTTAAAGATTTGGTGTATTACTAAAGACATTTACGGAAAATTAGAAGAGCTGTGAATAGTAATTAAAAATACAAAATAAAAATTTAGTAAGTTTACATAGATAAAGATAAATGAGAATACTTTAGAAAAATTACATACCTTTTCTTGTGTTAAGTCAATTACTCATCTCTTTAATATTGATTCGAAATCTGGGACAGTGTGAAATGCGTCAAAGATTTTTCCTTTGCATTGCCCTCTTCGAGTTAGACATTTCGCGCAATAATTCGGGTACTTTTTTCTATTATTTTTCTTTTAAAGTAAGAATGCGTTAAAGGAGTAGTTATCTCACTTTTCGGGCAGCAAAATGCTTCAATTACCGCTCGAGCAGGCACTCTTCAAGGACTTCTTATACTTGAATGTTAGTTTCAAGGAAAAAAAACTTTCAAGAAAACTTTTTTTTTTCAGAAGAATTTGCTTCCTTCTCTTTTAAAGAAAAGAAAATAGTTCACTTCTTTTTTTTCCAAGTTTTCAAAACTTGAATCCTTGGAAAAGTTTTATTTCCGAAATTATTCTGTAAAGTTCAGCTTCAGTGCGTTTAAGGAGAAATTATATATACAACATAAAGTTATTGTTATACACTTAATGATCCGAATTTGCGAATAATACGTTTTTTTTTAAATTCTGAACAAAATTACTGATTATTTTTTTAACAAAGCTCAATGTTAACAGCTGAATTAATAGAGCATGGGGATCTTTTAAAAGCAATATAAAGTTATATTTAATCCCAGTTTTCTCTCTGTTGTATTTTGTGTCAAGCTTTGAAATCTTATCTCCATCCCTTTCAAAGTATCATTTTCCATAATAAAAGCAAAAGTAATGTCTTTTCGTCACATAGCATTTCGTCATAAGACGATGCAATCTAGAGAACTTACGCCAATGGATATCAAGCCTAAATCAACAATTCGCAAATTTTAATTTTTCCAGAAATTTGATTTTTTGAAACTAAGACAACCAGAGAATATATTCGTAATGTAATAAACTATATGAATTCCATATGGCACAAAATAAGAGATTATCGTATATTCCTTATTATAAATTTATTTTTGAGATAATCATATATATCCAGAAATTAAATTATTTTAAAAATATTTACCTGTTATTTATATATTAATTATTTATCAATAAAACTGTTAATTATATAATAATTATTTATCAATAAAACAGTTATTTATATATTAATGATTTATCTATAAAACTGTTTTTAATATATTAATTATTTATCTATAAAACTGTTATTTATATATTAATTATCATCTAAAAACTATAAAAAAAGTACTTTTTCAAACTTTTGACATCATACCTGTGCTGTATTTGCAGCTTAAAAGAGGAATTTATTTTATTACTTGGGATGTGTGTTGAATTGAATAAATATTAAGTCATTAAGAGAAATTTTAGAATACATAAAGGAAGAAAAAGTTTAGCAACAAAATTCTCATAATAAATCAGTATATTTTCAAGATTGTATTTTAAATTCCTATACTTAACTGAAAATTACCAGATTTTAATAACAAAAATTATATGTCCTAGAAAATAAAAACTGATAAAAAAGTAGACCATTTGAACCAAAATTATAAAAAGCATTAATGCATTACGAATACTTCCATTATACTGCTAACAAAGTAGTCTCTATAAGGAAAGATTTTAGCGGCATTTCTAATCTTGAATTAATGACATTAATTGATTGATTATTAACATCTTTATTGTACTTCGTTCAGTTACGTATTTATCCTCCAGAAAAATTGTTCATCATTCACCGAAAAAATTAAATCTTCCCAATTTCAAATTTGAATAAGATTTGATAATACAGTGACTATTCTATACCTACGAATTTTTTATCGATCTACTGAATCATAACATAAAAAGTTCGATTTGGGAAAAATTCTTTTACAAAGTTATAATTGTGAATGACGTTGAGACGATGAGTTTTATTTCAATTATAATCTTTCCTAAGAAAATGCGAAAATTCTAAGTTTACTACAAAACTTTTTTCTTTAAAATTCCATTCTTCCTATTTATTTTCAGAATGTATCAAAGCAGCATTTTTATACTTTAACATAAGCTATTTTTCATTAATATGATTCATAACACTGAAAAAATATATCATGCATTATGTTTATTTTTGCCTTCTAAGCTATCTTCTTATTATTTTACAGTCCAATCATATATATTATGTGAAAATTTCCTTTTAGAGTATTTCCTTAAAATCATGAAAAAATTAAATCATAAAATTTTTAGAGACTATGAATTAAAAATTTAAGTTCCTCTATGCATCTGTTTTGTTCTGATTATAAAAGGGAATATAAAAGGCTTTGGAGTAGTATTAAAAATATGCCTTATAAAATTATTTCACAATTCATTGTTATTCTTAAAATTCAGATACATGAAAAAGGAACACAAATGATCGT
>BMAW01095941.1:95505-115708 GCA_019974015.1 Nephila pilipes
GAAACGAAAAAGTATTTTTATAAACTATGCAAAAGAATGTTAGCTATTTTAAGAAGTCACTCCATTCAGTATTTTTTTACCGTTGTAATTTTAAACATGACCAAGTTTAAGATACATTAAAAATTTAAGTGGTTGTACAGTCACCAATTTTTTGTATGCATTTAATGAAATATTATTTTTAATAAGAGATTTTGTCAAAACAAGTATTCAAAAAAGAATAATGGGTTAAAGTATATAATAATAATTTTCATCGTTTTTAAACTTTTAATTTGTTGTTCCACATATAATTAATTTTAAGAAAAAAAACTAATCAAATTTTAAAATAGACTTCCAATAAAAATAACAACAATGCAATAAATACACAAAAGATAAACTATAAGACCAGTCGATTTCTAAATGGCAACTGTAAGACCAGTCGATTTCTTAAAACAGTTCCTTAAACTTGGTCATTTCTTAACATTATGGATGTAATGAAAATGCTGTGTATATGACCTGTATGGCGAGAAAAAAATAAAATCCAATATAAATCATAGAAAATTTCCAAATTAGTTTGACTAAACTCAAGTAATATATATGTACTAGCTGATACCCACCGGCTTCGCTGGACAGACGATAATATTATATTTCACAATCTATACGTAAAATATCAAGAAAATCTTCAATTTTTAAACGGTAATGATAAACTAAATTTAAAATTTTAAGAAATTGATTGTCTTTAATAATGGTTATCCACCACTTTCAAAAATATGAGAAAAATAAAAAAAATTAGTAAAAAGTCACCCCATATATATATATATATATATATATATATGGATAAAACTTATTCCACCTTATATTACATGTTACACCTAATATTAAAAAATATACAACCTTTTGTTAGAAGATTCCACATGTGCTTAGCTTTCAAATGAAATACTCTGGCAATGACATCATGTTTATCATAAGATTTTTGTCCTAAATTTACAATACTAAAAAAAAAAGTCGAGCAAATCGGGACGTCCAAAATGTCTTACGTATGTCATATCGTCTTGAGTTCGTTCATGCATGTAACGAGGTTCTCCAATAAACGAAGATTGTCTTGGATATGCGCTACTCCGTACGAAGTAACCATTTTAGTACTTTTCAAAATCTCGCTAAATTTTGGGGCTAAACTACACTTTTACCAACCGTGGGATTCCAAACTTTTTTATTTCTATCGCTAAATCTGTACGTTTCCTATTTTCGACATGCACGAAATTTCACATAAATAGCCCCTTCGCCAAAATCTTGCCCATCCTCCATCAGCGCTTCAATATTAAATTATTTGGTATTTTTTCATTCCGCACAAGCAAATCTCACCAAGTAAACTTAATTGGTGATAGTGCACAGTATACATATAAAAAAAATATATTCCGTTTGACGTCGGTCATATAATTTTTGGAGATAAAGTTGCCAAACTTTACATAACCGATGGATAAGAGTAGATTAACGGATGAAAATTACATTTTGGATAAGACTTCCGTAGAATCCATTCTTAGTGAGCGTCTACATCGCAAAATGAGTAACTATGCTAAATTTCAAGTCAATGGATTTTATAGTCTTAGAGATCTCGTGCTGAGTCAGTCAGTGGTATTTCGCTTATATATATATATAGATAAATATATATTTACATTAAATGTTTAATTTATATATAACGAGAAGTACTAAAATCATATGATTACCTTAATCTTTCAACTTTTGTTGCATTTAAGCGCAATTTATTTATCATTTGTTTATCAACCTTTTTTCCAAGACTTATAATTCTATCTTCTCTCTTTCTTTCATTATGAGGAAAACACCGGAATTTAGACCATCTACAATATTACACAAAGTAAAATAATGAATTAAAACTCTTACGGTATACAAATTTTTTCTTCAATGAACTTAACAGATAACTTCAGTATTTTGGTAAAAAACAAGAGAGGAAAAAAAGAATAAAACGTTATTCACGAAAAGAAAGGTAACAATGCAATTACAAATTGTTTCTCTATTTATTAAATCGTTGCAACCTGATACTAAATTTATAACAAAAGAAGATAGACTACTTTTTCTTTACAAACATGTATTTTTTTAATGTAAAATGAATTTCGATACGTGAAATAGTATTAATTTATTCCATCGGTGGAACTTTGGAAACAAAAAAGAAAGTTAGAAAGATTGAATCAGTACTTTATTTCTTATCCTTGGGTAATTTACAAATCACTTTATTTTTTTTTATATTATATGTAAAAATTAGTGAATGCTTCAAAAAAAAACGTTCTTCTCCTTCTTTTTTTTTTTGCTTAAAGAAAATCCTCCTTGAAATTTACATTTAATTATTTCTATGGCAATGGGAAATATATTTATAAACACCATAATTCAATTGTTATATAATAAGTATTAGAATAGCAATAGTTATAAGACATTCAATATACTTCCCCCCAAAAGATTAATTAGCCAAACTAATTTTACCGATAAAATAAATGAATATCTTTTCATGAACTATTCTTAATCCCCAAAAATTTTTTAATATACTTCTACAAGAAATTGCTTTCTTATAGATCAAGTAATAATTATTAAGAATGCGGTTTTCAAAAGTACTTGATTGTATATGCAAATAGTATACTATAGAACAATTACGTATCAAAATAAAAAATGATAACATTATCTTAGAACATACAAGTTTGAATAATTAAATGTTTGGAAAAAAATAACTCTACTAATATTCAAAATTTTAAGTGCTTGTAAACATACAGCAAACATATTCATTTTTCCTGAAATACATTATCAGCAATTATTATTTTAAAAACTTCCATTGTTCAAACACGCAATTTATAATCAAAATCCCAAAATACGTCAGCTACATTTTTACCAATTTGGAAATATACCTCAGTTTTATAAGAATTTTGCATCTTTTAACTCGATGAATTTGTACAGAATTTTCCCTGTCTAATTATAAGCAAGTGGATAATTTTAGCCAACAAATATACACTAACTATGATAAATGAAAAAGACAAAACATTAATAACTAAATTTTAATCAAAAATTCTTATGCAAATATAAAACGATATAGGAATAGCCACGTATTGGATTTAACTTCATTAAGCTTAAGGAATAGATGAAATTGAGAGATATCATTGTATATGGGTATTGAGGAGATTTTGTTTCAAATTCAAATCCATAATTATAGTATAATTTTATAGCTATTACAAATTCAGTATATACGTATTTAATCTTATGTCCATTTTGTCTACTCTAAGCTGAAAATATGGAGAGTGTATTTTATTGAGTATAACATTATCTTGCAATGATTTTATCAATTTCAGAAGTTTTATTTGCGTTGAAACCATTAATGAATTTTTTATTTGAAGGAAAACGTTTTGTACTTAAGACAGAATGCGAGAGAGTGGGAAAAGAGTATTACACTGCAATATGATGCATTGCAACTCTCTTTGTTGCAGTATGTTTTTCGTTCGCAAGTGATTTTCACTTACTAAACCCGCCTTCCATTCGAAGTTTTATTTGGCTTAGCGCCCATTCTTTGAAGACTCGAAATATTGCTATATGAGAAAAGCCAAGAAGGTTGACGACTTCAGAGATACTAGAACTTACCATTTTGGTGTCTACAATCCTGCTGTATTTAAAATCTCTTGTCGCCAACCTTGTTGTTTTCTCCGTGAATAGGAAAATTGTAACGTTAAATGGTGCTTATGACTGAAAAAAAGCCTTTTATCGACAACTCCTACTTGCTATGTCAGCGCACTAGCAGCACGGACAACACGAAGTGCTCCTAATTACCAAATAAATGAATTTCAAAATTGAACTATACTAAACATAGTACATGTTTCATTAACTCTTCAAACATCTCAGAGTTTAAACATTTTATTTTTAATAACAACGAACTTTGATTAAAAGCATAATTAATCAGTTGAAAAATTAATTTCAATCAATTTTAAATAAATTATAGTTACATAATATTACCCTGAATATCAGTGACGATAATGTTTTTTTTTTTTTTTTTTAATTTCAGAAAAATATTGTAAATTTTTTTCAACAAATTTGATTTTCCAAGAGAAAATTTTAATTCATTTTTTTCCAAAATTACTTTTAGAAAATGTATTGAAGAGTGGTCCAAATAACTTATTTGTACGTATAATGCAAAATAATTTTTTTTATCTGATACTGCAGAAACCTTTATTGGATGTTGTGATCATCGCACGAAATTTTCCTTCTTTCTTTTCTCATGCATTTTGTTTGGAAATACTCTTAATGTTCGTGGGTTACTTACAAACTACAGGACATTAAAGCACAACTTTAAAAGCATTTCATATAGATAAAAAAAGAGAAATTTCCAATCCCCTTTGAAAATACCATCAACTTGTAGATTAAATATGGATTTTTTCCCTGATGAAAATTTTCAAAATTCTTTTCACAGCAGCACACATATGCATTAAGCATTTAAAAGTTACAATTCTTCACTTCTGAATGTTTTGAAGACTTCATTAAGCATTCTTTGCTTTAAACGGGACCTAACCTAAAGTAACAGATTTGCATTTTATGTAAAAATTGCTAAAGTAAACTTCTAGCTTTAAGGAGTAATTTTGTTACTTTTCGACATCAGAATACTTAATGCCAAATAAGCTCCATAAAACTCACTATTGGAGTAAATGTTCTTGTACAGAATGAACCATATCGTTTGTCTGTAAAGGGAGTTGCTAAATGCGTTTTGTTGCTCCGAAAAGAAAGCACTGTGACTTTAATTATTTTCTTAAGGAAACGATTAAATGGAACTTGAGGAAAGAATTATTTTCTATGTATGAATAGTAAAGAAAAGAAAATGAATCATCGCTTTAAGAGAAACAAGTAAACTTTTTCTGCATTGCTTGATAAAATGATGTAATCGTGAAAACTGATTTTTGTTTTGACAACTGCATACAGAAACTGACAACTTGCAAAATTTTATAAGTTAAATTTTCACTTTGCAAACAAGTCTCCAGGCACGTTTTTATTACTGAAATACGTATAAAATCTTTCATAAATAGTATGAGTTTCTCTAAGCTTTAAAAAAGTAATGTATAATAATATTGGAAATACTTTTAAACACATATTTTAAAAATATTCAAGTAACCACATACAAATAAACTTATATACAAATATTTTAATATTATGCATTTATGTAATTAATGATAAAAATGTTTACACAATGTTCTTTAATGTTTAAAAAAAGAAAATTCAGAAATATTATCTCAATACTAGTATCCTTATTTACTTATAGATTTATAGCGCTTAGACTATATAAACCTCAATACATGTTGAGCATCAAATCATTTTAGAGATAATTATTTAAAATATAAGAAAAGAAAAAAAATTAGAAACGTTCTCAAAAAACCATAATGCTTAAGTAAAATATTTAAGCGTTTGAAAATCAAAAGAATCATGTATAAAATACTATCTTATTTGTTACGTAATAAAATAGTAAGCTGTTTGAAAAACTATAGGTGTTAAAATAATCCCAGATCATTCTTTGATTAAGATACAAAAGATGAAGAATGCTAATTTAACAATTTTTTAAAAAAAAAAAAAAACTCTAAAGATGCCTGACCCAGATGCTATTTGAATGAGATTTGATCTTGAGTGTTAAAATTGACGTTTGTGTTCTGGGTTGAAAACTACTTTACTTACCATGACGTATTTTTGGCGCGCTCTTAATAATTGACCCTCTTAGTTGGGAAATAACGTTCTTTTGTCCTCTAATGCTACGAAGCTCTCATTATTCTTTGGCAACACTGTCTCAACGGGGGAACTTGAAAGATCGTTAAGGGGTACATGAAAATTAAACGATAATTTTGGTCACCTAGCAACAAGAGGATCAAAATCAAAAAAGATTTTTAAAAGATTTGTAAGGCATAGCCTTACCATTATTTTTGATTGTAACATTTTCTATAAAATCTTCCATGACAGAGGAGTTCAGTCCTCTATAAGGCTCCAATTGTTCTCCTTCAGCTACGCCCAACCTCTCCTCAAGATTGACTTACACTCGATGTTTTAGATTTGACTACTGACGTATACTCGACTAAAATAAAAAAAAATGAATGAATTCGTGTTGTGTTTAATTTCTGTTCCCCTCTCACAACCGGACAGTTCTCTGAAAATCATTTCTTTATACCTCATCAGAGCGTGATAGCCTTTGTCAAGCACATGCGGGGGGGCGGGTGCTCAATTCAACACAATGCCTGCTCAAACCATTAAAACTCCTTCACCGTAATGATTATTTACTCTCATGAGAGAGGGATGGTATGTCTTAGACACTCTTCAAATACATGTATAATGTCCTAGAGTACATGTCTTAGACTCTATCCAAATAGAGTGTCCAGGCGGAATCGAGACTCATCTGTGGAAAAAACATGGAGTTACAATGATGTCTGTTAGGTGTGGTCCAAGGTGAATGATGTCTGCACTATGCTGAATGCGCTCTCTTGTGTACTGCGGTGAGCGGGACTCACACAACGAGTCATCTGGTATACAGCCTTCACTAAAGAAGTTTTCGGGCAAATGTAGAATAAAAAAAATTGAGTTTCAGAGGCAGCATATTTGAGACTCATGAAGTTGTAACATTCCAGTTTCGCTGTACTGAAAGTGCATAATATTGATCCTCATTCGTCATTGTGAATCTTTGTCGACCATGTCCAGTTCTTCTCGAAACGGATTCAGTATCCTGAAACTATTTTCATAAATTGAAGACAGCACTGTTCATTACTTTGCATCCATATCCAATTCTCATTGACCTTTCTCCAATCTACCGGCAATTCTCCATCTCTGTACCGATATCCAACTCTGCGCCCATATGTAATTGTGATTGGTCTTTCTCTAATCTACCGACAATTCTCCATCTAATTCCATCATGAATATATTCGTATTTACTCATTTTACCTGATACTTCATAAAGCTTTACCCAACTCTTGCGAGAAACACTCTGAATGTCGTGGAGTACGAGCACAAAAATCGCCTAAAATATTTTGTGCGCTTATATCTCCCCCACTATCACAATTCCGCTAATACGCATGTGTATACATACCTATTCATATCTGAATATTTGCATAATTTTTCTGGGGAATAATTAGTACCTATTTATAAAAATATATAGTTTGTATGCTAATTCTCTTAATTTTGCACACAACAGTAAATAAAAATAGAAATTTAAATTTAATTGGACATATACATTTTTGAGTTGTTTTCGTTATCTGTAATGGGCGAAACATGTTAGGGGATTCCTGGATGATTCAGTGTCGGAGTACGCTGAAAGGAAACGAGCCAGCTGGGATTGCGCAGAGTGAAAAGTTTGAGGAACAACCCCCCCCCCCCCCCCTCTGGGCTGTATTCGCAAGAATATGCTGAATGGCGTGATTAATACTCAAAATCATTGAACATATATTTCAGCAAATATTTTTAAATGTATTTTAAGCGAAATCATTCCATATTAAAAGTAGGCGTTAATATATTAATCATTGACTTTGTTCTCAATACGTTTTTATTGGTACATAAATAAGTTCTGCAAACGCTCTGCACTGCAAAGAGCGCCACAGTTTGTTTGCGTATGTTCCAGCTCAATCGATGTAGCTAACTTTAAAAATTTGGATTAGTCACGACAAGATAAAAACTCCTACTAACCTATTACCACTAATTTCTGAGCATAATATTAATCTTATGGAGTTTCTATTTTTCTTCTCAAACTAAGACTTCTGCTTTTAAATGTAAGAAATTTATCGAACTGAAAAAAGGAAAGAAAAGAACACTTTTTACATGATTACTTTCTTTTTCCGACTTTCGGAAGTATTTTTAAACATTTATTAAAGATCAGAAAAGTTATTAATTTCAAAAAAAGTATCAGTTAGTGTGAATTTCTTGAAAAAGGAATGTGAATAGTTTTTTTCGAAGGGTAGAAGTCTGAAGAAAATTGGGGACCTACACTAGTGGTCAAATTTGAAAAATCCTCTAGGTTATAGTTC
The DNA here is from genome assembly GCA_019974015.1 of Nephila pilipes. Taxonomy (NCBI): domain Eukaryota; kingdom Metazoa; phylum Arthropoda; class Arachnida; order Araneae; family Nephilidae; genus Nephila; species Nephila pilipes. The sequence continues at coordinate 103,509 of BMAW01095941.1, forward strand.
ACTTTTGAGTTTTAATGGGTTCGAATTCTATTTTTTGGTGTAATAAGTTTGTCGAATTTCTCCTTTATCTTAACAGAAGCGCTTACCAAATAACCAAAAAAAGAAGCACAACTTATTTAGGTACTTTCCCTTCATTTCAATGAACCGTATTCGCACGATTGCTTAGAGAGTCAAGCAGATGTCACTTTCTTTTGATAATAATTCAAGGATGTCACAGTAGGATTCTGCCAGCGCATTGACCGTCCTTGTAGAAGGGCTGATGCATGTTAAATATGCTCAGACTTCAAATTTTTTTCATGTTTTAAAAAAAAAATGTTAAAAAGATTAAACCTTACTAAAACACTTTTTGAATGGAGAGAGGCCAGTAGTAAAAAGTTACTTAGAACGATGAAACAAAAATCAGAAAGTTAGGTAATGATGGAGTAAAATACGTAAAGAAAAGAGAAGGAGAAGATTTGCATCCTGACTGCATGCCATCTACTGTTAAAGTCCTATTTAGTGTTATCATCTGGGGTTGTATGTCAGCAAATTTGTCGAAAATTTGCGTGAATAATGGGAATTTCAATGCTGAAACATACATAAATTAAATGCTTGAGACTAAATGTTCCAAACATGATCCTACCATAGATCGATCGTCATTTATTTTTCAATATGACTCGGATTCATGTCACGTTGGTGTTGTATTCAAAAGTTATTTCAAGGTAATCATATTCCACCGTTGGATTTGTCTAAAAATTGATGTCCTAGACCGTAATGCGATCAAAAATCCACGGAGCTAATTAAAGAAACTTGTTAGACATAAGCAGTCGTAGAACTAATATGAATAAATAAAAAGCCATTATTCTGTTATCAATTTCATAATGTAACAGCAGCACTTCACTTCGTGGGCAAACAATGTCTGGCCAAAATAAAAAGGCTAAATTGTTTTCAGACACGATAATAAACTTTTCATTCCCCCTTTATAAAAATTGATCTAATAAAATAATTTCTAAACAAAAGTAGCGCATTACTTTTTTTTTCATTATATTTCAATAACATATAATTTTACAGTATTACCCTTAAAAAAAGAGGAAGTAATGAGCCTTTTAAGCTCTAAATTGGGATCAAGTGAATCTCTCGTTATTTGCTTTCAATTTCATTTCGATCCAAAGTTCCCATCTTAGAGTGCTATTTTCAATATTCCTGAGTGAACATGAAGTTATTTGAAATATTATTCGTGAAAACATTCTATTTCTAGAAAGAGAAAATTTTTATTTGTTTTGAATACATCATAAGAATTACAAAAGTAAATTATTCAAGAATTGAAATACGTTTTTTAATATCTTAAAAATTGGTAAAATACATATTTTTAGCTACATTTTCTCAGAAATCAAAATTCACGCGAGAAATGAATTTGTCGCTAGTTTACTTAATTAACAGAAGAATACCATTCATATTTCGAACAAGAACTCTCATGTCATTTAATTGTCATTTTTTTAATATTTTGGAGCAATAATGTTACAAGTAATTGTGCAGTTCACAATATTGAATCGATATTTACTTATGTTATTCTCCTTGTACAAGAATTTCCTGATTATGTATCGTCACTTGACCAAGGTTCAAAATTATGAGATCCGTCGCCAATAGCTCTCGTGTTGCTTCTAGTGCGACGTTAATAAAAAGCAAACCAAACCTGATTATGCAAATTCAAATACATTTTTTTTTATCAAATAACTTATTTAATTTTCTTGTATTTTTAAATACGAAATTAACATTAATATCAGATTAAACTGATTAATATTTTTATTGTTAATATAAAGATTACTTTGATATAAAATTTAATTAAATCTAAACTATCGGCTGAGATTTTGTAAAAAAAAAATATTTAAAATAAATTACGTCTCAACTTAGAAATATGTGTTTGATATTTTTAACACTTCAAAAAACTGAGGGAACTAGCTTTGATAATGGAAGATCGTATTGTCAAATAATGATTAAATATGGTAGAAATGATAATTTAAAAAGTTTTTAAAGAAGTTTTATAGAAATATTTCTTTCATTTATCATTTGCAAATTTTCAGAAATAAAAAAGGGAAAGATCCTGAATTTTCAACTTCAATTTATATGTTTTAAATAAATTCTTATCTTAATCTTACTTCATATTTTTTGTAATAATTGTTGTTCTGTGAACTATTTTGTGAAAATAGCAAAACGATAATGATACTTTTATAATGTATTTCACATATATTTTCAAATCCAGAATTCTAAATACTTAGATACTTAAAAGTTATTGGTATTTAAATACTATCTGAATTAAATATTTATAAAAAAAAACGTCAAACAATAGGTAAAATATTTTTCTCTTTCATTTAAGCTTATAAAAAGAATTTTGACATGTCTGCAAATTAAAACTTATCATATTGAAATAAATCATAATAAAAAAATATTGTTTTTGAAAAAGAATTTTTTCTATTTTTGTGAAGTATTATTAAGTTAATTACTTTCATTTTTACCGTAAGTGTTAGCGATTAATCTTTATAATTACATTCAAACCGTAATTCAAAACTCATTAAAGTATATTTATTTTCCAAAATAAAAATAGTTGACAACTTCTGTGTGTTTACATATTCTCTTACATATCTTCTTACATTTTTATCTCGGAAATGAAAATGATCATTACAGCCTCCGCGAGTAATTATTGCAAAGAAAACAATTTTTAATTCATCAAATGAAGTTTCTGTTTTTAATCACGTTTAATTAATGTAATTCTTCTTTCAGTTGGAAACTTGGTGACAATCTAAATAACTGTAGAAAACAGTTTTTCCTTTTTTTTTTTTTAAATAAAATAATGATGCATTTTGTACTTTACTATGTATACCGAAAAATGTTTTGAAACTTTCATTTCTTTTTCGTTTGAAAATTATTAGGTAAAAATATTTTTAATATGTAAAAAAAGTATTTTGATACATCACTTAATACACGACTGTCCATGGTAGTAAAATAGGTAAAGTAACACATGTTTATTTAAACATTTTTGTAAATACTAAGATCTTTAAGATAAAATTAAACCTTTATTTCATATGATTTTATTGAATTTAAGCAATTTCTTTTTCGAAAACTATTATGGAAAAGAGAAAATTTTGTTAATAAAAGTTAGTAATTACGAGGAGAATTTATTAGAAGCCAATCAACAAATATGGAAAAAATAAATAAAAATTCTTCGAAACGTTTGTAATATTTTTTCAGTATTATATTCTGAAATTGCATGTCAATGTATTATTCTTCATTTGACTAGACAAAGATGGCAGCTTACTGCTCCCTTAAAAGTAAGAAAAAAATATATTGAAATTACGTTACGTTTTATTATATCAACAGTGTGTTTACGTACTTAAAAATAAATTTTCAGTATAGTGTTTTAATGATACATACTCGTACTCCTTATTGAAAAAACAACACAGTAACATATATTCCGACAACTTCAGTTAAGCAATCCAATCAAAGTAGAAATAATAAACAATGATCAGCAGTTACATAGTTCGATACTGTATAGTTACACTCTGTTACTGAACAATTCATAATATTAAGGTAGGGCTGACATCTACCCAATGTCGGATCTTGGTGGCTTGATTAAATATGTACTGAATAAATCAAGATGTGACACATAGCAGAACGAAACATTTATTACACACTAAACACAACAACAACACTACATTCACGACGATTATAAGATATAATAAAATTCGAGATAAAAACCAATTTTTTTAAAAACAACCTTTTTATTTATTCATTGGCCAAACATTTATTAACAATGCCAATCTTGATTCCGAAGGACTTATTGATCCTAGTGCTGCTGTAGCCAAAAAAAAAATATTGAAATCTTAGTTAGAACTTGTCGCAAATGTCTAAATATGGCATTGTTAGGCGAGTAAGAAGGATTCCCAAGGTTTCAAAGCTCTAGCTTTATGGGAAGTTGGTTAAATTAACGATCAAAAATTTGATGACACACCGATACACACACAGACATTATGTATTTCACACTAAGTGAAATACATAAAAACTTTGTAAAAATGGAAATAAAAACATCATCATCTCACATTAGCCCGCGTTGTTCTTCATTAGTTGGCGAAGTGCTGTCATTCGCAACAGGCACTGATAAAATTGAATTATAATTTTATATATTTCATCCAGACATTACTTAGTGCAAAACATACTTTCAATATATGTTGTGTCTGAAATAATTTTAATTATTAATAATGTGAAATGAAGTGAAAAATATTGTAGTGAAAATGATCATAAGATCAGCTGCATAAATTTATAGACAGTAGAGAACGAGGCAACGAACAAAATTATTATAAAGTATTTAATATCACACCCGCATTTAATTAAGGACCAATAATTTCAAAATGAGAGTGGAATTAATTATAAAAAAAAAGCAAAAATGAAATATGTTAGAAATTCGTACAGTCGACAAACTTCACATCTGCAATAACTTTCACATTTCTCAGTGCAGTTGGCAAAATTTGATAATACTTTTATCATAGGGAATTGAACTCTGATTTTTTTAAGAAATAATTAATTTAATTAAAGTGGTTAATTGTCGTCTAAAAATAAAAAAAATTCAAAGGAGAAAATATTAAGACTTCAAGTGCTGTAATAAAAAACACAGCTTAGACACGAGCTTCAAAAGACGAACGGACGATCCGGAAAGCAAGCAGCAACCAGTTGAAGACATTTAACTCTTATCTAACAGATATCTAATTACAGTTGAAGACATCCAACTCCCCACTTCGAAGAAATCCCATTGGCTTCACTACAATGTGAAGTTTTGTTGATAAATTTTTGCAATTTGGGATGGTCTACCAGGAATTCGCCCCATCTGGTCAGATTGTCAACAGTCTCTATAACTTCTGTGTTTGGAAGCAATCGTCGGAGAATATAGAGCTTATTTGGTGAGCCGAAGAATGTTTGGTTAACCACAATAACACACCATCCCACTTCGATAAAATAAATTATCTCAATTAAGCAGTTTTGTGCCAAAATCTAGAAGATACTTATACTCCATATGCCATTATCTACGGATCTATCTGTCTATCTATCATTGTCTATCAACATTTTCATGTTTCAAAAGAGAAAAGAACACAGATTTGACACATAAATGAAATTTAAAAGTAAACGCAAGAGAACTTTAAGGCACATACTACAACCGTTTTCTAGGAATGTTTCCTCTAATGGGAGAAATTCTGCCAACGCTGGATTCATACAAACGGTGACTTAATTGAAGGAGACAAATTTTGGTTTTTAAGAAAGAACTTTTGTTTATTTTAAATGATTTTCGGATTTTCTTTCCGAGTTGTCTTATTGTAATAATTATTTAATAAATGTGTTTATTTTAATAATTTAAGTAGCATCTTTTACTTATAAAACAAAAAAATGATTTGACATAGTAGGTCTCTTTAATGTACGTAAGAATATTCTGCAATACAACTTGTATTATAAAGTACTCAATCGTGTAGAATATTTTGAAATAGTTCTTTACAGCATATGATAAGAAAAGCAACCAATAAAAAACTATTGAATTCCTCTCCAAAGAGAATTAAGGCAACTTTGTATTAAAATAATGTTTCTTGCGAGCCATAAAAGCTGATGGAATTCGGGAAACATGAGAGGATTTTTCTCATATTGAGCCGAAGTGAACAATAAAATGTGCCTTTAAACACGAATTCGTAAAATGAGATGTTTTTCATGGGCACTGCGTGTGAAAAATAACTGAAATAAAAAAAAAATAGGGACTGCATTCGGGTATGAAAAAGCGGGAAAATATTCATTTTTAGATATTCACAAAAGGTTCATACTTTCTGAAAACCATTTATGTTGTGGGAATTCATGCAATTTTTGATGAGATGATTTTTTAAATGCTTAAAAATTATACGATACATTTTTAATGCTTAAAAATGATATATCAATGGATGGAAAAATGATGTATATATTGTGGAACCAACATACACTGTTTGGGTCTCTATTATTTTCTTCGGCAAACTAAATTACTATTCTTTATTTTGCACAGAAACAATAAAAACGCTTATATTCTTAGGAATGTACTCAGTTATTGAAATTCTTTGTAACGGTTATTTTTAAATGTGTAAATATTAGTTGAACTGAACGCTAAACAATTATTTCTATTTCTAAAGTCTAAATGACTTGTTAATGATTAAAACATATTTTAGTCATATAATTAAATAAAATATTTATCACTTATTATTAACAGACAATTATTACTTCTTGAATAATAATTAACTTCTTAGTGATTTTGAAATATTCAAGTAATATCACGATGATTACCCATATACCTTCAAGAAATTGAAACGGTTAGATATTTTGACAATCAAGAGGGAAACAGTATTTTTCTCAGGAAAATTATACGCAAAACACTTACACGTATTTCTTTTAAGATTTTAAATAAATTTTTTTCAAGAATCATGAGCATTAATAAGATATTCTTAAGTAAGTTGTAACACATGAGCAAACTAATTTTGTGAAAACACGGAATTTTACTTAAAACATAATGTTTGAAAATTTAATTCAATTCAAGCAAGAAATTATTGGATAATCACTCTTTCAATCATTTAACTGATACTTTCAGAGCTTATAGCTTGATTTTACTATTAATATTAGTACTTTTGCTCTTAATTCAACCTGTGTTATGAGAAAACATTAAAATATTAATGTCAAAATTTCGTGAATATTTCGTAACTTAAGATCAAGCATTTTTTTTTTGTTCATCCTATTTCTTTTAGATGTTTTAATGGCTCTCTGTATTTTTATTTTTTATCAGATTTTTCTTATAATTCGTTATTTCAGCGTCTATCATTTTACGAAAGATCTTTAAGTTTTAACTTAAAATCATTTAATACAGGGATGAAAGAATCATTACAATTTCCTCTGCTCTTTCCTAGGTAATTATTAGAATACTGGGGTTTACCTGATATCTGAAAGTCTTTCTTAGCTATATTTGGATTCAACCTCGCACTGTTATTGTTTTTACTATCAAGAAATTTACGTTTCAAATGCTCGTTTATGCTCTTTGAATGTATTTTGCTTTAAATAAGTATTAAAGCATTGTGTTTTGTTTAATAATAAATGAGTGTTTCGATACTTTCGATACTTCGATTCGGTTTTCGCAAAGACAAATAGAAAGTTTTAAAACTTCTTCACTTTAGATCTACCTTCTTAAAATTTGTGATTTTTCTCAAAATTTATGACGTGTATTCATAGATTTTCTTACCTTATAAACAAAAGTATTCATTATCAAAAGAACAGACGTTGATTGGCCTAAAAGACAGTTAATGAAATTCATGATTTTGGTAATCGTCCAAAAGTTTTAGACAGAAATTTAAAAAAACTCATTGAAAGGTAATATTATCTAAACCTTGAAACAAATTTCTTGCTATAAATATTTTATAATGTATTTTATTTGTAAAATTTCCATATTTTTTGTTTAGCGAAGGTAAAATATAAATTATCCAAATTATTTTTTAATAGTTAAGGTACAACAAGTCTTCTACGCCTTAATTGAAATCAATTGTACATAAATACATGAAATTTAAAAAGGAGAGGACTACTCCTCGTCAACGTTTCTCCTTCAAGATGTTTCGTGGTTGGACCAATTTTGTATAAATAATATGGCCAGTGCATCTAAATACCTTTTTCTAGCAGGCTTTAGTCTTTTGAAGACTATATGAAATGTAACCAAAGCAGTTAAACATTATGTAAGTATATGTATTTAATTTCATATTAAAATAATTACAAACAACTTTTTTTATGCAAAAGAGAATTTATAAGTCTTAAATAATACACCGCATGGTATAGTATTTAAAATTTCTCAGTTTATCAAATGCCGTTGAATTTAAGTACAGTATAATGTGCGTCATACGGCATCTTTCAATTGCACTTAGACGTGAAAACTTTTAAAAGTTTCAGAACTGAGAATTTATTCCAGTAAATGAAAATAATAAGCACAATTAGTAGAATACGTTACATTTAAGAAAAAATAGTAACTCGATTGATTGGAAATAAGGCTAAACGATAGAGGAAATTGTCAACAATTTGAGCTAGAACATTATATGTCTTAGAAAGTTTGTCTCTTCATTTCATGTAGCCTGATTTCCTTTATTTTGAGGCAAAAAGCAAAGGCATTTGAAATTTGTTCCTAATTGCATAAAAACTTATTAATTTCATCAGTTCCTTTACCGTCTTATAGTTTTTTGAGCAAAGTCTATTAATAAATTTGTAAATTTTCAATGCATCTGTTTTATAATTCATTTTAGTTAAATATCATTGTCAGCATTTCTATTTTTATTACATGAATTTCGAAGTTTCTTAGAACACTTCTAATTCAATATATAAATATAAATAAATAATTATAAAACATTTTCAAAATGTATCTAAGAGATATGTGTAATACTTTTATTCGTATAAAGTATGATATCCCTGCATGCTATTTTAACTGAGTTAGCGATATTTAGAAAGGTTCTTACAATAAATCATAATTGCTAAATATATATATTCATAATTTTATAAATTTAGCATTATATTTGTTCTATATTCTTATCCCAATTATGGTGCACTTTATTACAATAATAATTTGTATCAATATTGCACTGACTCTTTTTTTTTTTTTTTTTTTGGTATCTCTTAAAAGTTTCTGCATATATTTTTCTTGATTACAAAAGTAAAAGCTACTGCAAAAGAGCCTAGGCGAATCGTCCTGTAAGGAAAACGATGACGTTCAAAAGTCCTAAGCTTATTTTGAACTGTACAAAATCTTAAAATGAAAAAAATAATTCACAAACAAAAAAAATAACATTGTTTCGGAAAAAAAAAACACATATTTTTTTCAAAAAAATAAATAAACGAGTTTTAAAATGGAATATACCTGTCCCTACTTGTTGCACTGGCCCTATCAATTTTACTTATTATCAATTAAGTTTTCAGACGCTAGAATATAAAGAACCAGCCATATATGGCACCTCGACCTCGGAGAAGGACTTAAGGTAGATAACTATCAAAACAACTACCTAGTATGATTTTTCTCGATTATGTTCTGGAAATAGACCTAATCATTGTCTTCGTTCCTCACATTGAACCTTAAGATGTTCACACCACAAGCTTAGCAGGGGGAGATTAGGTATTATCACCATTTAGGATTCCATTCCAAACCTAAACTTGTTCGTTCCAAACCAGCAAACGACCTGACATCTCCGAAGGAAACCGGGATTCACATGTGGGCAGTTCAGAAGGACACTGTTGCCTGGTCGAGATATCGTTCTCTCTTGGTCAACGTATTGGGTTGGAGGGAAAGTTCTGTCGTATTTTAAATAGGCAGGTGATTTTTCTTGTAAATAAAAAAAACATTTGGTTAGTGAGTCATTCGGATTTTTTTTTGTTCTTTTAGCTGCTGCATAATATAAAAGGAGTCCTTTTTTTACCGTTCATTATTTACTTATGATATTTAAAGTGAAAAACATGTCAGAAGATAAAAGGCATTTACGACACCGCATTTTGTATGAATTCCAAAAAGGAAGCAACGCATCGGTTGCATGTAAAAATTTATGTGCGGTATTTAGAAAAGATATTGTAAATGTTCGTAATTGTCAAAGATGGTTTAGCAAATTTCGTTCCGGGGATCTGAGCCTGCAAGAAAGTGATCGATCTGGAAGACCATCCAAGATCGATAATGATGTTTTGCGATCCATGTTGGAAAATAATCCACGTTTAATAAGTCGAGAAATTGCAGAAGAGTTTGGCATTCATCATACAACTGTTGGAGATCACATTAAATCTCTTGGGTTTGTGTTAAAGTAAAGTGTTTGGGTTCCACATGAATTAACGGAAAAGAATTTGTCTGATCGTGTAAGAATGTGTTCATCACATCTGATTAGACACAATGTGGAGCCGTTTTTGGACAAGCTAGTTACTGGAGACGAAAATTGGATTCTTTACGAGAATATTAAGAGAAAAAAATCTTACTGCAAACCAGGAATATCATCAGCAATAGTTCCAAAACCAAGTATGCTCCAACGAAAAGTACTGCTTTGTTTGTGGTGGGACAGGAAAGGTCTAGTGTACTACGAGTTACTGAAACAGGGAAAAACCATTAACTCAGATCTGTACTGCAATCAGCTGAATAAATTGAATGCAGCTATCAAAGAAAAAATACCAGCATTAGTGTCCAGAAAAGGAATAGTGTTCCTCCACGATAATGCTCGACCGCATACTGCATTGGTGACACAACAAAAACTGAATGCGTTAAAATGGGAAGTCCTTAGTCACACACCGTATTCACCTGACATTGCACCATCTGATTATTACCTGTTCAGATCTCTGCAAAATTACCTAATGGGAAAAAAATTCAAGTCTTTTGAAAGTGTTTCTAAGGCAGTTGCTGACTATTTTAACTCTAAGGACGAGAACTTCTACAAAACAGGAATTCACAGGTTACCTGAAAGATGGCAACAGGTTGTAACAAACAACGGAGCATATATAATTGATTAATATTAAACACATATTTTTATAAATGAATTCAAATATTATCTTTAAAATACGACAGAACTTTCCCTCCAACCCAATAAAAGAAAACTTCTGAGTTGTCTATGAAGAGGGATACATACAAGTAATTTTTTCCATATTATCCTAGATTATGAAGACTTCCGCTTGCCATAGTAAAAGATTCTATGATCTCTGTTGCTTAAGTGATCGAAGGTCAGAATAGTTTAATTTACGAAGTACTTTTTCTAACAGTTTGGAAGTATCTCTTCCTCTTTACTATTAATATTCAAACTTAACGTATTTGGGAAGCTACGTAATTAATGAATTCTAATTTCTTTGCAGTAGTTATTGTATGAGCGGTAGTGACTGTTCTCGTCCACCAAGAATATCCTGAACGTGATCCAAAGAGAGCGCTAGTGCATCGATCTTTTCCAGTTCAGGGAGTCGAAGATTCACCTTTCTACATCAGATCACCAGCAATCATAATTAAACTTTTGGATTGAGATTATTCTGAATCTAAGAAAGAATATACGAAGGATATCTGAAAATACTCTACATAAGAATTCCATCTGTCCATTTCATGTATTTTCTTTTTTTTTTTTTTTTGTAATTTATTATTTTCTTTCCATTGAGGTGTGTTGTTTTCCTTTCTTTCTGTCAATCTCAATCAGTTCAAAATACCCACGAGCTAGTATCTACTCCTTTAATTCACATTCTGCGCTTTTTCACAAAACTATCAAATGCTTTTTGAAAAGCACACCATGTGATAGAAATTTCTCATTAAAAATATTTCTCCTTATTTCATCATTTAGTAGTGATTTGTTACCTGTCTGTCTTAGTTTCTAAAACATTTATATTTTTTTGTTTCACAACACATGATCAACGGCTGTAATGTTCTTTTTTTCTATAAATGTATTTCTTTCTTTAAATTTCTGAACTAACAGAACGGAGTTTAGAAACTTCTTTGAAGATATTGCTGTTTATTAATTCATAGAGTTTTCATCTTTTTTTCTGACAGTAACATTCTATCTCATCTTTTCATTTAAATAACAATAGAGTGAAACAAATTTTTATCCACACAAAATGGTTCAAAATGTTTTTACATATTTTGTTTAATATTTCTATATATATTACAAAATTTTCCTCACAAAAATAGTTTATCTGTTTTTCCACTTTTAGGTGAATCTAAAAACTTCACTTGCCTGCCAGTAGATAAGCTGAAACTATTTCCTTTACTTTTTACAACATAAATACAAGTGTGGTTCAGAAAGTACTTATATTTGAAGACAGATGGTATCATAAAGGCAAATTTTTGTTTCCATTTGGTGTTTCCATTTGTTACACGGAGCCTAAGCAAATTTGAGAAATGATTTTAATAAAATTCTCTTAAATATTTTTATCTGTTTTTGGAAAGTTCCTTTCAGATATTCTTGCGGCTGCTTTTCTTTAGACTTGATGAATTTTTCTTGGCAATATATAAAATGCAGTAGAATTTCTTTCAAAAATAGTATAACATAGATAGCATTTTACTTCATTTTGCAGCAATCCAGATTAAACTGAAGATCTATCGTATAAGGGGTTTGATGTCTGATGTATATATATATATATATATATATATAACACATCAATCAATAACTCCCGAGACTAACATTGAAAAAAACATTTTTTTTGCAAAA
>BMAW01095941.1:116108-129838 GCA_019974015.1 Nephila pilipes
CTCAATCAGTTCAAAATACCCACGAGCTAGTATCTACTCCTTTAATTCACATTCTGCGCTTTTTCACAAAACTATCAAATGCTTTTTGAAAAGCACACCATGTGATAGAAATTTCTCATTAAAAATATTTCTCCTTATTTCATCATTTAGTAGTGATTTGTTACCTGTCTGTCTTAGTTTCTAAAACATTTATATTTTTTTGTTTCACAACACATGATCAACGGCTGTAATGTTCTTTTTTTCTATAAATGTATTTCTTTCTTTAAATTTCTGAACTAACAGAACGGAGTTTAGAAACTTCTTTGAAGATATTGCTGTTTATTAATTCATAGAGTTTTCATCTTTTTTTCTGACAGTAACATTCTATCTCAACTTTTCATTTAAATAACAATAGAGTGAAACAAATTTTTATCCACACAAAATGGTTCAAAATGTTTTTACATATTTTGTTTAATATTACTATATATATTACAAAATTTTCCTCACAAAAATAGTTTATCTGTTTTTCCACTTTCAGGTGAATCTAAAAACTTCACTTGCCTGCCAGTAGATAAGCTGAAACTATTTCCTTTACTTTTTACAACATAAATACAAGTGTGGTTCAGAAAGTACTTATATTTGAAGACAGATGGTATCATAAAGGTAAATTTTTGTTTCCATTTGGTGTTTCCATTTGTTACACGGAGCCTAAACAAATTTGAGAAATGATTTTAATAAAATTCTCTTAAATATTTTTATCTGTTTTTGGAAAGTTCCTTTCAGATATTCTTGCGGCTGCTTTTCTTTAGACTTGATGAATTTTTCTTGGCAATATATAAAATGCAGTAGAATTTCTTTCAAAAATAGTATAACATAGATAGCATTTTACTTCATTTTGCAGCAATCCAGATTAAACTGAAGATCTATCGTATAAGGGGTTTGATGTCTGATGTATATATATATATATATATATATATAACACATCAATCAATAACTCCCGAGACTAACATTGAAAAAAACATTTTTTTTGCAAAAAATAGTATCCTGAAACTATTTTCATAAATTGAAGACAGCACTGTTCATTACTTTGCATCCATATCCAATTCATTGACCTTTCTCCAATCTACCGGCACCTCTCCATCTCTCACTGATATCCAACTCTGCGCCCATATGTAATTGTGATTGGTCTTTCTCTAATCACCGACAGCTCCATCTAATTCCATCATGAATATATTCGTATTTACCTACTTTAATTGATACTTCATAAAGCTTTACCCAACTCTGCGAGGAAACACTCTTGAATGTCAGGAGTACGAGCACAAAATCGCCTAAAATATTTTGTGCGCCATCTCCCCACTATCACAATTCCGCTAATACGCATGTATACATTACCTATTCATATCTGAATAATTTTCTGGGAATAATTAGTACCTATTTATAAAATATATAGTTTGTATGCTAATTCTTTAATTTTGCACACAACAGTAAATAAAATAGAAATTTGGGAATTGGATTATATACATTTTTGAGTTGTTTTCGTTATCTGTAATGGGCGAACATGTTAGGGATTCCTGGATGATTCAGTGTCGGAGTATGAAAGGAAACGAGCCGAGCTGGATTAAAAGTAGAGGAAAGTTTGAGGAACAACTGCACTCTCTGGGCTGTATTCGCAAGAATATGCTGAATGGCGTGATTAATACTAAAATCATTGAACATACATGTTTCAGCAAATATTTTAAATGTATTTTAAGCGAAATCATTCCATATTAAAGTAGGCGTTAATATATTAACTATTGACTTTGTTCTCACGTTTTTATTGGTACATAACAAGTCTGCAAACGCTCTGCACTGCAAAGAGCGCCACAGTTTGTTTGCGTATGTTCCAGCTCAATCAGATGGAAGCTAACTTTAAAAATTTGATTAGTCACGACAAGATAAAACTCCTACTAACTATTACCACTAATTTCTGAGCATAATATTAATCTTATGGAGTTTCTATTTTCAACTAAGACTTCGCTTTTAACAAGAAATTTGTCGAACTGAAAAAGGAAAGAAAAGAACACTTTTACATGATTACTTTTCCGACGACTGGAAGTATTTTGCATAAAGATCAGAAAAGTTGTACACTCTTTAAAAGTGCATCAGTTAGTGTGAATTCTTGAAAAGGAATGAATAGTTTTTCGAAGGGTAGAAGTCTGAAGAAATTGGGACCTACCAGGTCAAATTTGAAAAATCCTCTAGGTTATAGTTCCTTACTTTGAGTTTTAAATGGGTCTGAATTCTATTTTGCGTAATAAGTTTATCGAATTTCTCCTTCTTAACAGAAGCGCTTACCTAAATAACCAAAAAGAAGCACAACTTATTTAGGTACTTTCCCTTCATTTCAATGAACTGTATTCGCACGACTGCTTAGAGAGTCAAGCAGATGTCACTTTTGATAATAATTCAAGGATGCCTGCCAGTAGGATTCTGCCAGCGCATTGACCGTCCTTGTAGAAGGGCTGATGCATGTTAAATATGCTCAGACTTCAAATTTTTCGTTTTAAAAATGTTAAAAGATTAAACCTTTACTAAAACACTTTTTGAATGGAGAGAGGCCAGTAGTAAAAGTTACTTAGATGAAACAAAATCAGAAAGTTAGGTAATGATGGAGTAAAATACGTAAAGAAAAGAGAAGGAGAAGATTTGCATCCTGACTGTATGCCATCTACTGTTAAAGTCCTATTTAGTGTTATCATCTGTTAGGCGTCAGCAAATTTGTCGAAAATTTGCGTGAATAATGGGAATTTCAATGTTGAACATAAGCAAATTAAATGCTTGAGACTTAAATAAACAAACATGATCCTAACATAGATCGATCGTCATTTATTTTTCAATATGACTGATTCATGTCACGTTGGTGTTGTATTCAAAAGTTATTTCAAGGTAATCATATTCCGATTTGTCTAAAATTGATGTCTCAGACCGCATGCGATCAAAATCCAATACGGAGCTAATTAAAGAAACTGTTAGACATAAGCAGTCGTAGAACTAATATGAATAAAAGCTATTATTCTGTTAATATCAATTTCATAATGTAACAGCAGCACTTTCACTTCGTGGGCAAACAATGTCTGGCCAAAATAAAAGGCTAACTTCAGACACGATAATAAACTTTTCATTCCCCTTTATAAAATTGATCTTAATAAAATACTTCTAACAAAAGTAGCACATTTTTCATTAGTATTTCAATAACATATAATTTTACAGTATTACCCTTTAAAAAGAGGAAGTAATGAGCCTTTAAGCTCTAAATTGGGATCAAGTGAATCTCGTTATTTGCTTTCAATTTAGATCCAAAGTTCCCATCTTTAGAGTGCTATTTCAATATTCCTGAGTGAACATGAAGTTATTTGAAATATTCTCGTGAAACATTCTATTTCTAGAAAGAGAAAAGTATTTGTTTTGAATACATCATAAGAATTACAAAAGTAAATTATTCAAGAATTAGCCATTGCTTTAAGATCTTTAAAATTGGTAAAATACATATTTTCTTAGCTACATTTTCAGAAATCAAAATTCACGCGAGAAATGAATTTGTCGCTAGTTTACTAATTAACAGAAGAATACCATCTATATTTCGAACAAGAACTCTATGTCATTTAATTGTCATTTTTAATATTTTGAGCAATAATGTTACAAGTAATTGTGCAGTTCTACAATATTGGACTGATATTTACTTATGTTATTCTCCTTGTACAAGAATCGATTATGTATCGTCACTTGACCAAGGTTCAAAATTATGAGATCCGTCGCCAATAGCTCTCGTGTTGTTTAGTGCGACGTTAATGCTGTACAAACCTGATTATAAATTCAAATACATTTTTATCAATAACTTATTTAATTTTCTTGTATTTCTAAATACGAAATTAACATTAATATCAGATTAAACTGATTAATATTTATTGTTATCATACATTACTTTGATATAAAATTTAATTAAATCTAAACCATCGGCTGAGATTTTGTAAAAATATTTAAAATAAATTACGTCCTTCAACTTAGAAATATGGATATTTTAACACTTCAAAAACTGAGGAACTAGCTGATAATGAAGATCGTAATATCAAATAATGATTAAATATGGTGAAATGATAATTTAAAAGTTTTTAAAGTTTTATAGAAATATTTCTCTTATTTATCATCAAATTTTCAGAAATAAAAAGGAAAGATCCTGAATTTTCAACTTCAATTTATATGTTTTAAAATAAATTCTATCTTAACGATTTCATTTTTGTAATAATTGTTGTTCTGTGAACTATTTTGTGAAAATAGCAAACGATAATGATACTTTTATAATGTATTTCACATATATTTTCAATCCAATTTAAATACTTAGATACTTAAAAGTTATTGTATTTAAATACTATCTGAATTAAAATATTTATATAAAAACGTCAAACAATAGGTAAAATATTTTTCTCTTTCATTTAAGCTTATAAAAAGAATTTTGACATGTCTGCAAATTAAAACTTATCATATTGAAATAATCATAATAAAATATTATGGAAAAGAATTTTTCTATTTTGTATATTATTAAGTTAATTATTTCTATTTACCGTAAGTAGCTAAGGATTATCTTTATAATTACATTCAAACCGTATCCAAATTATTAAAGTATATTTATTTTCAAAATAAAATAGTTGACAACTCTGTGTGTTTATTATTATTCTTACATATCTTCTACATTTTATCTCTGAAATGAAAATGATCATTACAGCCTCCGCGAGTAATTATTGCAAAGAAAACACTTTAATTCATCAAATGAAGTTTCTGCTTTTAATCACGTTTAATTAATGTAATTCTTCTTCAGTTTGAAACTTTGCACTTCCCAGCAATAACTGAAAACAAAGTTTTTCCTTTTTAAATAAAATAATGATGTATTTGTACTTACTATGTATGTCGAAAAGTGAAACTCATTTCTTTCGTTTGAAAATTATTAGTAAAATATTTTAATATGTAAAAAGTATTTTGATACATCACTTAATACACGACTGTCCATGGTAGTAAAATAGGTAAAGTAATTATGTTTATTTAACATTTTGTAAATAAGATCTTAAGATAAATTAAACCTTTATTTCATATGATTTTATTGAATTTAAGCAATTTCTTTGAAACTATGAAAAGAGAAAATTTGTTAATAAAAGTTAGTAATTACGAGTGAGAATTTATTAGAAGCCAATCAACAAATATGGAAAATAAAATTCTTCGAACGTTTGTAATATTTTTCATATTCTGAAATTGCATGTCAATGTAATATTCTTCATTTGACTAGACAAAGATGGCAGCTTACTGCTCCCTTTAAAAGTAAGAAAATATATTGAAATTACGTTACGTTTTATTATATCAACAAAGTGTTTACGTACTTAAAATAAATTTCAGCATAGTGTTTTAATGATACATACCTTCGTACTCCTTATTGAAAACAACACAAAATATTAACCCGACAACTTCAGCTACAACCAAATCAAGAAAGAAGAAGGAACATGAATGATAATGTTTGATATTGTATGTGTTTAACACCATACTGAACAAAGACAAAGAGGTCATCCTCACCAGCTCTGGGATCTTCAGGATATTAAGAGCATTAATAAATTGAAGTATTTATTTATTTATAGAACTAAAACATTATTATTTGATTATTGATTGCATTAACAATGATTATTTGACAGGAGGATTATAGATATGCATAAAATTGAGATAAATATTTAAAATATTTTATTTGATCAATAAATATTTATTAATAATTTGATCTGAAAAGACTATTGATCCTAGTGCTGCTGTAGCCAAAAATATTGAAATCTTAGTTGGGAACTTGTCGCAAATGTCTAAATATGGCATTGTTAGGCGAGTAAGAAGGATCTCCTAAGGTTTCAAAGCTCTAGCTTTATGGGAAGTTGGTTAAATTAACTAAAATTTGATGACACTGACACATATATTATGTATTTCTTACACTCATGAAATACATAAAACTTTGTAAAATGGAAATAAAACATCATCTCACATTGGGGCCTGCTGTTCTTCATTAGTTATGAAGTGCTGTCATTCGCACAGGCACTGATAAATTGAATTATACTTATATTTTACAGACATTACTAGTGCAAACATAATAATATATGTTGTGTCTGAAATAATTTTAATTATTAATAATGTGAAATGAAGTGAAAATATTGCGAAAAATGATCATAAGATCAGCTGTATAACTTATAGACAAAGAGAGGCAACGAACAAAATTATTATAAAGTATTTAATATCACACCCGCATTTAATTAAGGACCACTAAATGAGAGGAATTAATTATAAAAAGCAAAATGAAATATGTTAGAACAAATGACAAACTTCACATCTGCAATAACTTTCTTTACATTTCAAAGTGCAGTTGGCAAAATTTGATAATACTTTTATCATAGGGAATTGAACTTCGATTTTAAGAAATAATTAATTTAATTAAAGTGGTTAATTGTCGTCTAAAACAAAAAGGAGAAAATATTAAGACTTCAAGTGCTGTAATAAAAACATTAGACACGAGCTTCAAAAGACGAACGGACGATCTCGGAAAAAGCAAGCAAACCAGTTGAAGACATTTAACTCTTATCTAACAGATATCTAATTACAGTTGAAGACATCCAACTCCCCACTTCGAAGAAATCCCCATTGTCAATGTGAAGCTTGTTGATAAATTTGCACTTGGGGATGGTTCACAGGAATTGCCCCATCTGGTCAAAGATTGTCACCAGCCCTATAACTTCTGTGTTTGGAAGCAAATCGTCGGAGAATATAGAGCTTATTTGGTGAGCTGAAGAACGTTTGGTTAACCACAATAACACACCATCCCAATCGATAAAATAAATTATCTCACTACAGTTTTGCCAAAATCTAGAAGATACTTATACTCCATATGCCATTATCTACGGATTCATCTGTCTATCTATCATTGTCTATCAACATTTTCATACTTCAAAAGAGAAAAGAACACAGATTTGACATAAATGAAATTAAAAGTAAACGCAAGAGAACTTTAAGGCATTACTATGTTTTCAGGGTCACTTCTCTAATGGAGAAATTCTGCCAACGCTGATTCATACAAACGGTGACTTAATTGAAGGAGACAATCTTGTTTAAGAAAGAACTTTTGTTTATTTTAAATGATTTTCGGATTTTCCGAGTTGTCTTATTGTAATAATTATTTAATAAATGTGTTTATTTAATAATTTAAGTAGCATCTTACTTATAAACAAATGATTTGATTATAGTAGGTCTTTAATGTACGTAAGAATATTCTGCTGCAATACAACTTGTATTATAAAGTACTCAATCGTAGAATATTTTGAAATGTTCTTTAAGCAGCATATGATAAGAAAAGCAACCAATAAAAACCATTGAATTCTCTCCAAAGAGAATTAAGGCAACTTGTATTAAAATAATGTTTGCGAGCCATAAAAGCTGAATCTGGAACATGAGAGGATTTTTCATATTGAGCCGAAGTGAACAATAATAAAATGTGCCTTTAAACACGAATTGTAAAATGAGATGTTTTCATGGCACTGCGTGAAAATAACTGAAATAAAAATAGAATTCCATCTGGGTATGAAAAGGAAATATCTATTTTTAGATATTCACAAAAGGTTCATACTTTCTGAAACCATTTATGTTGTGGAATTCATGCAATTTTTGATGAGATGATTTTTAAATGCTTGTAATTATAATGACACATTTTTAATGCTTAAAATGATATATCAATGGATGGAAAATGATGTATATTGTGGAACCAACATACACTGTTTGGGTCTCTATTATTTTCGGCAACTAAATTACTATTCTTTATTTTGCACAGAAACAATAAAAACGCTTATATTCTTAGAATGTACTATTGAAATTCTTTGTAATTCATATTTTGTAAATGTAAAATATTAGTTGAACTGAACGCTAAACAATTATTTCTATTTCTAAAAGTCTAAATGACT
This sequence comes from Nephila pilipes, assembly GCA_019974015.1. Lineage (NCBI taxonomy): Eukaryota > Metazoa > Arthropoda > Arachnida > Araneae > Nephilidae > Nephila > Nephila pilipes. The sequence goes on from BMAW01095941.1 coordinate 124,091, forward strand.
TGTTAGTGGATTAAAACATATTTTAGTCATAATTAAATAAAATATTTATCAGTTTATTATTAACAGACAATTATTACTTGAATAATTAACTTCTTGATTTGAAATATTCAAGTAATATCACGATGATTACCCATATACCTTCAAGAAATTGAAACGGTTAGATATTTTGACAATCAAGAGGGAAACAGCATTTTTCTCAGGAAAATTATACGCAAAACACTTCTCCTATACGTATTTCTTTAAGTATTTTAAATAAATTTTTCAAGAACGAGCATTACTAAGTGATATTCTTAAGTAGTTGTACCACATGAGCAAAACCAATTTGTGAAAACACGGAATTTGATTTGAAAACATAACAGCTTTGAAAATTTAATCTAATTCAAGAAGAAATTATTGATAATCACTTTCAATCATTTAACTGATACTTTCTTCAGAGCTTATAGCTTGATTTTACTATTAATATTAGTACTTTGCCTTAATTCAACCTGTAGGAGGAGAAAACATTAAAATATTAATGTCAAACAGAATATTTCGTAACTTAAGATCAAGATTTTTGTTCATCCTATTTCGATGTTTTAATGGCTCTGTATTTTTATTTCCATCAATTTTCTATAATTGTTATTTCAGTTGTCTATCATTTTACGAAAGATCTTTAAGTTTTAACTTAAAATCATTTAATACAGGGATGAAAGAATCATTACACTCTCTGCTCTTCCTAGGTAATTGGTTATTAGAATACTGGGGTTTACCTTGATATCTGAAAGTCTTTCTGCTATATTTGGATTCAACCTCGTGCCACTGTTATTGTTTTTTATCAAAAATCTGCATGGTTTCAATGGCTCGTTTATGCTCTTTGAATGATTTTGTATTTAAATAATATTAAAGCATTGTGTTTATGTTTAATAATAAACGAGTGTTTCGATACTTCTCATGACCTTCGATTCGGTTTTCGCAAAGAAATAAAGCTTTTAAAACCTTCACTCTTAGGTCTAATTTTTAAAATTTGGATTTTTCTCAAAATTTATGACGTGTATTCATAGATTTTACTTGTAAACAAAGTATTCATCTATCAAAAGAACAGACGTTGATTGGCTCTAAAAGAAGTTAATGAAATTTCATGATTTTGCAGGTAATCAAGTCCAAAGTTTTAGACAGAATTTAAAACCATTGAAGTTGTAATATTATCTCAAACCTTGAAACAAATTTCTTGGTTATATAATATTTTATAATGTATTTTATTTTGTAAAATTTCCATATTTTTGTTTTGTTTAAGTGCAAAACTATAATATCCAAATTATTTTAATAGTTAAGGTACAACAAGTCTTCTAGCCTTAATTGAAATCAGTGTACATACATAGAAATTTTAAAGAGAGGACTACTCCTTCGTCAACGTTTCTCCTTCAAGATGTTTCGTGTTGGACCACATTTTTAAAGCTTAAATACTAATATCTATCTTCTAGTCAGGCTTTGGTCTTTTGAAGACTATAGTTGAAACAATCCAAAGAGTTAAACATTATGTAAGTATATGGCTCATATTAAAATAATTACAAACAACTTTTTATGCAAAGAGAATTATAAGTCTTAAATATCATAACCGCATGGCATAGTATTAAAACTTCTCAGTTTATCAAATGCCGCTGAATTTACAATGTATAATGCGCGTCATACGGCATCTTTCAATTGACTTAGACGTGAAAACTTTTAAAAGTTTCAGAACTGAGAATTTATTCCAAAATGAAAATAATAAGACATAGTAGAATACGTTACATTTAAGAAAAATAGTAAATCGATTGATTGGAAATAAGGCTAAACGATAGAGGAAATTGTCAACAATTTGAGCTGAACATTATATGTCTTAGAAAGTTTTCTTCATTTCATGTAGCCTGATTTCTTTATTTTATAGCAAAAGCAAAGGCATTTGAAATTTGTTCCTAATTGCATAAAAACTTATTAATTTCATCAGTTCCTTTACCTCTTATAGTTTTTGAGCAAAGTCTATTAATAAATTTGTAAATTTTCAATGCATCTGTTTTATAATCATTTTAGTTAAATATTGTCAGCATTTCTATTTTTTTACATGAATTTCAAGTTTCTGTAAACTTCTAATTCAATATATAAATATAAATAAATAATTAGAAAACATTTTCAAAATGTATCTAAGAGATATGTGTAATACTTTTATTCAGTATAAAGTATGATATCCTGCATGCTATTTTAACTGAGTTAGCGATATTTAGAAAGGTTCTAAATGAATCATAATTGCTAAATATATTCATAATTTTATAAATTTAGCATTATATTTTTCTATATTCTTATCCCAATTATGGTGCATTTATTTAATAATTTGACACATGCACTGACTCTTTTTGGTATCTCTAAAAGTTTCTGCATATATTTTCTTGATTACAAAAGTAAAGCTAATGTGAGCCAGTGAATCGTCCTGAATAAGGAAAACGATGACGTAAGTCCTGTTTATCGAACTGTACAAAATCTTAAATGAAAAATAATTCTGACAAAAAAAATATTGTTTCGGAAACACAATATTTTTCAAAAATAAATAAACGAGTTTTAAAATGGTATAGTCCTTCCCTACTTGTTGCACTGGCCTATCAATTTTATTTATTATCAATTAGAGATCGCTAGAATATAAAGAACCAGCCATATATGGCACCTCGACCTCGGAGAAGGACTTAGGTAGATAACCATCAAACAACTACCTAGTATGATTTTCTCGACATGTCTGAAATAGACCTAATCACTTGTCTGTTCCTCACATTGAACCTAGATGTTCACACCACGTTAGCAGGGGAGATTAGGTATTATCACCAGGATTCCATCTCAAACCCAAACTTGTTCGTTCAAACCAGCAAACGACCTGACATCTCCGAAGGAAACCGGATTCACATGTGGGCAGTTCAGAAGGACACTGTTGCCCGGTCGAGATATCGTCTCTCTTGGTCAACGTATTGGGTTGAGGGAAAGTTCTGTCGTATTTTAAATAGGCAGGTGATTTTCTGTAAATAAAAACATTTGGTTAGTGAGTCATTCGATTTTTGTTCTTTTAGTGCTGCATAATATTGGAGTCTTTTACCGTTCATTATTTACTTATGATATTTAAAGTGAAAACACAAGAAGATAAAGGATTTACGACACCGCATTTTGTATGAATTCCAAAAGAAAACGCATCGTTGCATGTAAAAATTATGTGCGTATTTAGAAAAGATATTGTAAATGTTCGTAATTGTCAAAGATGGTTTAGCAAATTTCGTTCCGGGATCTGAGCTTCAGAGTGATTGATTCAAGACCATCCAAGATCGATAATGATGTTTTGCGATCCATGTTGGAAAATAATCCATCGTTTAATAAGTCGAGAAATTGCAGAAGAGTTTGGCATTCATCATATAACTGTTGGAGATCACATTAAATCTCTTGGGTTTGTGTTAAAGTAGATTTGGGTTCCATATGAATTAACGGAAAGAATTTGTCTGATCGTAAGAATGTGTTCATCACATCTGATTAGACACAATGTGAGCCGTTTTGGACAAGCAGTTACTGGAGACGAAAATTGATCTTTACGAGAATATTAAGAGAAAAATCTTCCAAGTGAATATCATCAGCAATAGTTCCAAACCAAGTATGTCTAACGAAAAGTACTGCTTTGTTTGTGTGGGACAGAAAGGTCTAGTGTACTACGAGCTTGAAACAGGGAAAACCATTAACTCAGATCTGTACTGCAATCAGCTGAATAAATTGAATGCAGCTATCAAAGAAAATAGCATTAGTGTCCAGAAAATAGTGTTCTCCACGATAATGCCTGACCGCATACTGTGATTGGTGACACAACAAAACTGAATGCGTTAAAAGTCCTTAATAAGACACTATCTGACATTGCACCATCTGATTATTCTGTTCATCTCTGCAAAATTACCTAATGGGAAAAATTCAAGTCTTTTGAAAGTGTTTCTAAGGCAGTTGCTGACTATTTTCCAACTTGACGAGAACTTCTACAAAACAGAATTGTATACCTGAAAGATGGCAACAGGTTGTAACAACAACGGAGCAGATTAATATTAAACACATATTTTATAAATGAATTCAAATAGTATCTTTAAAATACACAGAACTTTCCAATCCAATAAAAGAAAACTTCTGATGTTCATGAAGAGGATACATACAAGTAATTTTCCATATTATCCTAGATTATGAAGACTTCGCTTGCCATAGTAAAAAGATTCTATGATCTCTGTTGCTTAAGTGATCGAAGGTCAGAATAGTTTAATTTACGAAGTTTTTCTAACAGTTTAAGTATTCTTCCTCTTACTCATTAATATTCAAACTTAACGTATTTGGGAAGCTACGTAATTAATGAATTCTACCTTGCAGTAGATTGTATGAGCGGTAGACTGTTCTCGTCCAATTGCCATCCCGAACGTGATCCAAAGAGAGCGCTTAGTGCATCGATCTTTCCAGTTCAGGAGTCGAAGATTCACCTTTCTACACGACTACCAGCAACTCATAATTAAACTTTGATTGAGATTATTCTGAATCTAAGAAAGAATATACGAAGGAATCTGAAAATACTCTACATAAGAATTCCATCCTACCATTTCATGTATTTTTTTTTTTTTTCTTTTTTAATTTATTATTTTCTTTCCATTGAGTGTGTTGTTTTCCTTTCTTTCGTCAACTCAATCAGTTCAAAATAAATTCACTAGCATTATCTCTCCTTTAATTCACATTCTGCGCTTTTCACAAAACTATCAAATGCTTTTGAAAAGCACATCAGTGATAGAAATTTCTCATTAAAATATTCTCCTTATTTCATCATTTAGTAGTGATTTGTTACCTGTCTGTCTTAGTTTCAAACATTTATATTTTTGTTTCACAACACATGATCAACGGCTGAATGTTCTTTTCTAATGTATTTCTTTCTTTAAATTTCTGAACTAACAGAACGGGTTTAGAAACTTCTTTGAAGATATTGTTTATTAATTCATAGAGTTTTCATCTTTTTCTGACAGTAACATTCTATCTCATCTTTCATTTAAATAACAGAGGAACAAATTTTTATCCACACAAATGGTTCAAAATGTTTTACATATTTTTTTTAATATTACTATATTACAAAATTTTCCTCACAAAAATAGTTTATCTGTTTTCCACTTTCAGGTGAATCTAAAAACTTCACTTGCCTGCCAGTGATATAAGAAACTATTTCCTTTACTTTTTACAACATATACAAGTGTGGTTCAGAAAGTATTATATTTGAGAAGATGGTATCATAAAGGTAAATTTTGTTTCCATTTGGTGTTTCCATTTGAAAGCCAACTCAAATTTGAGAAATGATTTTAATAAAATTCTCTTAAATATTTTTATCTGTTTTTGGAAAAGTTCCTTTCAGATATTCTTTGCGGCTGCTTTTCTCTTTAGACTTGATTAATTTTTCTTTGGCAATATAAAATGCAGTAGAATTTCTTCTAAAATAGTATAACATAGATGTCATTTTACTATCTTGTTAGAATCAGAATAAACCTGAAGATCTAATGTATAAGGGTTTGATGTCGATGTATATATATATAGTATATATATATATATAACACACCAATCATTAACTCCTGAGACTAATATTGAAAACAACATTTTTTTGCAAAAATTTTTCATCAACATAACACCTTTTTGTTAATCACCTTTAGGTGATACAATCGTTCCAACGCTTTTCCAAATCTTTTTACTTCCCAAAATTTTTCC
>BMAW01095941.1:129863-195424 GCA_019974015.1 Nephila pilipes
GCAAGAAATCTTTTTTGTTGCGAGTAAATAGCGATAAACAGCTTTCTGAATCATCGACTCGTTGCTGTTTTTGTTCCATCGAAAGCAATCGCGGCACCCACTTGGAAAAAACCTTTTTCACTTCACTTCAAAAAACCTTTTTCAGTAAATACACTTCCATATGATACCTGTGTCATCTCAGCAATCTCACGGAGCTTCACTTTACGATCTTTCATTATAATTTTTGTCACTTCACTCACATTTTCCGGTGTAACGGCTTCCACAGATCTACCCGAGCGTTCCGCGTCATTTGTGTCGGTACGACCACGTTTAAACTCGGCAAACCACCGACAAATCGTTGCTTTTGATGGACAAGAGTCCGGGTAACATTTTTCAATCCATTGTTTCGCTTGCACGGTGTTTTTACTTATTAAAAAACAATGTTTTATCAGAACATGAAACTCGGTTTTTTCCATTTTTTAAACAAACTACAAAACGACTTTACTCCAACCTCGATAACTCAGCTGTTTCTGGTCCGATCGACTTAAAAGTTTGACACGTTTCAAGCAAAGGTTAGTACTCTAGAAAGACTTGGTTACTGGTTTACTACGAGCTCTATCTCTGGGTTAGTCTTGGGAGTTATTGATTGATGTGTTATAAGTCTCAATGTCTTCCTATATGGCGTAATATGGAAGCTTGGAGATTGGGATGCCGGCTTAAATGTCATCCTTGTCACTTGACCGTGGTTAAAAATAAGGAGAGGAAGTCACCAATAACTAATGAGTTGCATCTAAAAGCGACATTAATAAAATGTCAATCCATTCACGTTATTCTCTTGGCTTAACATTGGGTTTTGTTTGGCTTTATTTGGCTTAATTAACTCCGCACTAGAAGCAACACGAGAACTCTTGGCGACGGACCTCATAACTTTGAACCACGGTCAGTTGACGAGGACGACAGCTGAGCAGGCACCCCCTCTCTAACTTCCACACCACGCCAATTATATTACATTGGGAATATAATTTGCCACATTGGGAATATATTAATTTACAATCAATGTGTCTGTTACTCTATGTTCTTTGTTAATCCGTAATGAATATTTATGAGTGCTTGAATTTTGCTCTTAGTAATAGAATACATCACCTTTTGGATTAAAACATACGTATTTGACTCATCTAGAGACTGTTAAACATGTCATCAACTCAATGACTTGTGCTCTTCCTTCGTGGATGAAAATTAACTGTCCCTGATCGAACAACGCATTTTGCTTGACTGATTTCTCAATGGTTTCTATTGTATTATCTATCTATACGCTAGTAGGTTCTGCATCATCAATCACCTGTTCAACGACAGACTTGAAATTTCTAACTCCCAAACTCTTGTATGAGTAAGTTACATTTCTAGCGGTTTTCATTCTCACATCTAATGAAGGAAACAGTTAGATTCTGGTTTTCACTCGATCGAAACGAACAAGAGAAATAAATTTTATTTCATTCAGTTTTCATTTCAAGGATGATATTCGATTTATTTCAGTGATATTTCAATAACATAATTCTAGAATAAATTACCTTATATCGTAACGTTGAAAGATCATATATGTAGGATAATACTATTATATCAGAAAAGATGTTAGAGAAGTATTATTTTTGAGAAATGTGCAACACATTTCCAACCATGAGATAATTTTTTACAAATTAAAGCTAAAAAAACTCAATGTTCTTTCGGAGGTAGCTTTCTAAATTTACCTTCGCGATTCAGAAGCACACTTCCTTATAATTTGTATCATGAAGCTTAAATTGTTCATAGTTAAGTTTTATTTCAAATACTTTTGGTTGCAGCATTATTACGAAAATAGAGTAGTTATTTTATCTATTCTGTATTAGTAAAAATACTCCACTTCCCACTTTTTTTAGGAAATACAGAGGTTTGTCAGACATTTTTTTAGTTTTTCTATCATACATTTTAGGTAGTCTCACTGAGAATAAAGGGATACAATTGATGATTCCTCGTTAATACAGAATAATAAAAGAATTATTATTATTTCTGAAATATTAACTTACCAAATTCCAGAATAGCTGCGCAAAGTAATGAGCGCATTTTTATCGTAAATAAATAATTTTATTTTCTGGTTCTGTGAAAGCTGAATTCTAAAGGTCAGGCACACAGAGCAATGCAGTTAGACTCATGCTGCGGTACGTATTGTTTTACTGTCGGTTACAAAAATACTATGAGTGGGGCAAGGAAGCCTCGATTTAACACTCCATCCACAATTCATTGATGGATTTTACTTATCGTCATCTATCATTGTACACAATTAGAAATTTTAAAAACCAAGTCATGAGGTTTTTAGTACAGTTTTTGTTACATGCTGTTATTACAAGATGGATGTGAATTACAAAGTGTGGATTATAAAGATTGCTTTGTGGACCCGGGTGTTATCTCTAATATTTGAAGCCCGAATGTAGAAGGTATCTTGCAAGGGGAGAGAGTTTAAGATATCACACCCACACACTCACACAATCCCCGGAGCGATCAGATTAAACCAGATTACCGATTTTTTTTTTTATGTTAACATTCGTTTTTTGACGTAGAAGGGCAACTATCTTCAACTTCATCTCGTCCATCTTGAAAACACTTAAACCATTCAAAAACTCGGGCATGTGCGATAAACATTCATAGGCATACACTTCTTTCAATAAATTATAAATTTCAGTTCCGTTTTTTCCAAATTTTATTTGAAATTTCATAACCATTCGTTGATCGATTTTTAATGCTGTCATTTTACGGCGAAACAAACAAAACAAAAAAAATCCTAATGCGAATGAAAAGCTACGGCTATACGAATTGGTTAACAGATGGAAGAGACACTGCATTGGAAATAGACTTCTCTCTTAGGTGTTGATCGCTGGCGTTTAGCGCGGGGGTACATCTTCCGTATCAGCATCAGTCTCGTCATTTAAAAGCCATAACTCGTACACACACACACACACATATATATATATATATATATATATATATATATACAGTTTCAAAATTTTTGAGTTTTTTTCGCTTTTTATTATACTGTCACAATTTTTTCTTCGTCTAGTCTCATTATACTTAACACTTGTGAAAGTAAAATTAAGAAAATGAAATTTATTTTAATAGCATATGCCAGAAAGGATACAATGTGGAACAAATTATTTTAAAAAGGATAAAATATAATCTATCTAGTGAGAAAATGTTATAAATGTTTGTTAACTAGTGTATAATTTTCTTAATGAAAAAACAAACAATAAAATAAAATTTTATATACAGATTTATTTCATAATATAATACCAAATTAATATTTTTTTCAAATATGGTTCATTGAATTCTTGTAATAAACATTTTTAAATTCTGAAACAAATTTTATACTTACTTTATAAATATTTTATACTTATTTTATAAATTATATACTTTTATACTGTTAATTTAGTTGAATCCCTTAAAAATGACGGAAAGCTCATAATCTACGCATAAACAAACAAACAAACGAATTTTAATTTATCTTCAAACTTGATCAAGTCACTAAATGTTTGAATTACCTTTTAATCGAGATGCGTTTCAATTTTTATTTCTTTCATAACTAAAAATTATAAGAAATTCCTCAATAATGTAAAACCTCACATTTTTGCCGTCTGATCCGCTTATGACTTTTCAATCGTAGTCATTTTTCCAGACAGTAAAATTTCCTCCACTGAAAGAAAGTATTTTCTCAAACGTGAAATCATTCTTAAATTAAGGCGAAGTACCAAACGTTACAGAGACGTCAAAAATATATTTAAGGAAATTTCGCAAAATACTTTCCCCTCCCCTCCATTCAGGAAGGCTGCTGACAAAGGAAGAGAAATAAACAAGCAAATTTCTGATCCTAATATGTGCAGGGAATTAATTCAAAATATTTGCACAAAGAATTGCAACAATGATTTATAGCTCAGTGTAATTACAGCTTAGATTATACAGACGTTACTTACACGACCAGCATCCAATTTTAAACGCGAAATCACAAATGAAATGCTTTTCGTTTTGTTTCTGAACTACCGATTTTGGAATGGATAATATGAACAATTAGTTTGCAATGATATCTATTCTCTGGTAAGATGTTTTCGTAAAACAGCAACATTTTACATATTATGTAAACCCTTTGACACATTTTGACTGAAACGTGCATCTATACATCTAACAGACTCAAGTTCTTCTGGAATCATTTTAATTTATATTCACAATGGTTGAACTGAAGCAAGCTAATTATAAAATATCAATCAATATTTATATAACTTTGTACAGTCATCGAAAAATAGAACACCTTTATTAACTATCTTAATTCTTATTACAGCTGGATAAAATTTGTTATTACTGTTGATAGGAAATAGATTATAGTGTTAATGCATTAATTAATTAGCTTAATTAACATGATTAATTCATTTCTAAAATAGATTTATTTTACTCTATTTTGTTTTTCATATTTTTTATTCCTATTATTTACTTTTATTTGTTTATAATTTATTTATTTACTTTATTAAGCACCCAAGAAGCTATTGTTTTATTTGGATCACTTTTGGCGTATCACACTTTTTAATTTTTTATCGTTTGCTTAAATTGAATTTATAATTATCTCAAATACATTCAATTGAATAATTTATCGATTGCTTTAATTTTAATATCAGAAAAAGTTTACTGTTGCCCATTTCTCGATATTTTATCGTTTATTTTAATTCTTATATTTAATTGAGCAATTTAATAAAATAAACCTAAATAAACCTAAAAATAATACACAAAAATAAACCTAACTTTAATATATATATATATATATATATATATCCAATTCAATTACTTCAAAATGTCAAATTTAAAATAATACTGCTTCATTTTATAAACACAATGTATTTAATGTAAAAAATGAAATATCTTCAACACAAAATGTTAAATTCTGGTTAAATTTAAGTATTTTGCTTATTATTATTGATTTCTGCTCATATTAACTTATTTAACTAAAAAGATCTGAGATATGTCCACCCACATATTGATGCAATGAAAGTACACAATTTGCAACTTTCCTTTGTTCTAAATAATGACAAGATACTCAGAAATTTTCTACAAATAAATGTATCTAACGTAATTAAACTACGAGTATTACAAAATAGATTTGTATAGTTCCCGTGTTTCTGTGTTTCATAAATAATTTTCTACGAGTAAATATATCTGTTCTTCAAATATAATACTATGTTTAAAGATTTAAGAGCTTTATTTACAATTATTTCTTTTAATCATTTTCTTCTAATTTTTATATAGACTTATAGAAAAACTCTGAAATATAAGCCACAGATTTGGTTCCTTATTGGTGCCTTAAATTGACGAACAATAATGAATTAAGTTTGTTAGAGTGAGCGAGAGATTATATGTAATTAATGTTTGTTCATTTATTAGATTGTCGATGATTATACTTTTTTTCAATATTTTTCCATACTCATAAGTCATTAATCTTATATTATTACGATAAATTGAGCAATAGTTCACCGTGGTTCAAATTTACTCAGAGATTCTCTTGAAGTTGTGGGGAATTATCAGACAGAATAGCGTGATTCTCAGTAGTTAAGTTTAAATTGAGAAATCATATTGTGTATAATTACTTAGATAGAAGACATAGTGACACTTGTAATAATTTCAATGTATGCAGCTCTCATATGGTCATTAATGTATTGAACTTTGCTTGTTCATCATTGTGTTCAGAACTGACTAAGACAAGGAGATGCATTAATAGATTTCCTACGTCGTAGTATAATGGAGAATTATATATATATATATATATATATATATATATATAGACTGAAAATTTATGAAAGAATAATTTAAAATATTTAAAAAGACAAAAATCCAGAAAGAAATGTAACAATGAAGGAAAAATAAATGAAAATATGGAACCCAGCAAGTCAAAAAGCAATATCGGGCTGAGGACCGATTAAGCGGGGTTAAACTAATTTAATGGTACCAACCTTCCCCCTTTGCGACTTGGTAGGCTGAATTAGGAAATCCAAATTGCAAAAGAGTTCATGACTAAAAGATGCAAACAAATTCAGCGATAAAATCTACAAAAATAAAATCTATAATTCCTGGTAGGCTGAATTGGGAAATCCAAATTACAAAAGAGTTCAATGATTAAAAAATGCAAAAAATTTCAACGATAAAATTTACAAAATAAAATCTATCATTCTAAAAATTATCAACATATAGAAATTACTTACAGAATTCAAAGAAATGAAGATTCAAATATGTGAGTAGTAAGACGGAATTTTCTTTAAGCTTCAAGATGTATATCACATACTCAAAATGAAATAATATAACACATCATCACCATATAAATTGAAAAAAGATTTAAATCATTGTTTGATTGGTAATAAAATGTAAAAGGATGCAAACAATTGGTTGGTAATAAGTTGTATGATAAAGGAGTATAATGGTCCAGAGAGTGAGTAAAAATGTAAGCTGTGTAAATGTAAATAAAATTCTTCACGGGTAGACCACTAACAAGCGACTTTGTGGACCTATTGTTGTGTGGTGGATTTGAAATTGGATCACGATTCGCAAAGATGTTTAATATATTTGTGATGTATATAAGTATTTAAGAAATTTATTGGATAATCATGATCCAAACAGTTGTTGAAGTATTTTTTAATGTTATTAAATTTGTCTATTTTATGTGTGGTTAATTTGTTATTACGTAGTAAAAAGCCCAATAAAATATTCCTATAAATGGATCTGTGTAGATTACTGTTCCAAAACGGTATCTTAATTACATGGAATTTGAATCTCTCTCTTTTATCAAAAATATTACTAATAAGTCTATTGTCAACTATTTGCAAATCGAGATCTAAAAATTCTACTGTATTTGAATTAAGATTAGTTTTTAATAATTTGAGGTAATTAGGGTAAAATGAAATATTTGGTTTAAAATCCTCAGTTTTACCTAAAATAATTAGATCATCTATGTAACGAAAAAGAAAGTAAGAATCATTGTCAATCTGTTTTAATTCATAAAAATGTAAATAAAAATTGGCCAGACAATTACTAGCTGGACCTCCCTGAGGGAGACCCTGAATTTGTTTATAGAGATTCTGACCAAAAATTATAAAATTCTCTTGTAATACAAGTTTAACGAGAGTATTGAATTTTTCCTGTTTTATTGTTTGATTAAAATGATATTTATTGTATAAAATTGCAAGAACCTTAATTAAATCTTGATTATCTATTGAGTTAAAAAGGTCTTCTAAATCATATCCATGTATAGAGAATACCTCTTGTTCCTTCATGTTTTTAACAATTTCAAAACTATTTTTAATAATAGCAGTATTTTCAATATTTTCAATAGATTTTTGAAGAATGGATTGTAAAAGTTTGCCAGATTTAGTGATATAGGTGTTATATCCATTCGTAATACTTCGGAATTTGACAGGATTTTTGTGAAATTTTGGCGTTAAGAAAATATATGGAAATTTAATGTTTGTAAGGTGTAAACCCACCTTCTTATTGAATGCCAAAAGACGATTATTTAATTCTCTGTTACTATATTTGGATAACTGGAAAGCATTATTATTCATTACATGTTCACACAATAATTTATGATAGTAAAATTTGCAAATAATTGCATAATTTGCAGGAACCTTATCTACATAAACGATAACAAAATCCTTCTGCAAATCATCTATATCAAGTTTTAGATCTTTAATTGTAATTTCCCTATCCACTTTAAAATTCAAATATAGAATTTTCTTCAAAACACATGACCTAAATTCATCAAATGCCTCAATTGGCGAACCATATTTAATTGCAACCTTAAGAATAAAATTGTCAAAATCATTAGTAATTTGTTTTCTCACTACAAGGTTACTATTAGTAATCATGAGCCTGAATCCAGTTCCTTTATTCATGAAACCTCTCAATAAATCGTTTTTAACGATGTTCATGTTTCCCGTAACAACATGTTGATGGAATGAATCAACATAGATATTGTTTGTAATCTTTGCATTTACACACTTGTGGTGTTTGTGACTCTGAAATATTATTTTAATTAAAAATAGATCTACCAAGTTTTTTATTGTACTTAAAAGCTCTTTTTATCCTGATATTTTTAATTGGAAATAGAGCCATGTGTTTTTGAAACACACCAGAAAAATTAATTTTATTAAATGATTTATTCATAAAGAGAAAAGTGCAATATTCTGTAATATATTTTTCATTAATATTCATATCAATTTTCATTTTATGGCAAAGATATCTACATATATCTCCAATGATATGAAATCCTTGAGAATCCGGAATAACTTCATTATTCAAAATATTCATGACAATCTTTACTTCTCTTTTATTAAGTCCGAACATAAAGTGCTTAATATGTCCTATGAGATAGTTCTTTTCAAATTCTAATCCAAGTTGAAACATTTTTTCTTTAATAGTTGACAAGTCTCTTATTTTTCGATTTCTACGTTTTCCTCTAGAAGTTCTAGTTAATTTATAAGGATTATTAATCCTGTAGAATCCTTCTTGGTAATAAAATACTTGGTTATTTTGCTTATTTGCGTTTAATACATTTTTATTGTTCCATATTGCATTTAGTCCATACGGGTAAACAGTACCATAAAAACCAATATAAAAATTCTCAAACCATAATCTTTCTTTTGTGTTGGGTACAATTTTAATAATATATATTTTAATAGTATTAAATTCATGTGAATTAAAATGTACACAAACACACACACACACACACATATATATATATATATATATATATATGTGTGTGTGTGTTCAAGACGTCATGTTTGAATATAATATGAATTCTTTTAATTCCGTCATTTAAATGAATTCAAATAAACAAGTTTGTTTAAGAAAAAAATATATAATAAATATGAAAAAAATATTTTACCATTGAATGTTTTTAAAAATGTTTTAGGTAAACTATTGTATCTAATACCGTTTGCATATCATTTTATATTTATTTATTTTACTCTTGTATCTTAACTGAATCTTGATTGATTGCTTATGTTTATCACACTTCAAAGCACAAAGAAGGCTGTTGGCGATGAACCTCATAATTTTGATCATCGGTCAAGTGATAAGGATTGCATCTGAGCTGCAACTGGCAAAACTCAAACCTACAACCCCACGGAAACAACGTCAGTCGAGAGTTCGTGTCCATTACCACTATGCTAGTGTTACCCTCAGTTGAATCTTCTGGTTTTGCCTTTATAAAATACCTTTCTAAAACATTTTAGAAGCAGAATATAATTGATTTATTGTTTATTTTCTTCGGACTCATAAGTTCAATATATTGGTGACAGACATCGTAGTTTTGAACAATGGTCAAATGATAAGAAAGTCAAGAAGCAGACACCGCCCAATTCAAATTTCAACTCCAAGCCAATGTGAAAGCCACAAGCCTCGGCAACTTAGTCCACTAAACGGTAAGGCTTTGGGGGACCAGAACTCGAACCCGAAGCTTGATAGAATTTGTTAACAGAGAACAGTCATAAAGAACTTACAAAAATACTTTCAACATTCTTTTCTTTCAAACATTTTTTATAATCCTAATTATTCCAACAATTAGGATTATAAAAAATAATTCGAACAATTAAAAAATGCAATGTTAACATTGCATTTCGGACACATAAGTTAAGCATTCGCAAATAAGTAAAATATCCGAAACGAGCTTCATGGTCTGTCACATGTAAAGGAATTCGAACCTAAAGCTTTGATTTCGCCTTCGAATTTATTTGATTTGAATTGTTTTGCTAACGTCGTAACTAAAGTAATACGAAGGCTCTTGAAGACGGACATTGCAATTTTTAACCACGTTCAAGTGACGAGGATGATAGCAAAGTCGGTAGCCCATTCTTCCAATTCTCGCACAATCTCATTTTGAGAACATTGAGCCTCAACAGATTAAATGCGCCTTAACCTTGCTACACGATGAGTTTTTAATGGAATCAGGACTCTAAACCTTGACCCAAGAGGAACAACGTCTACAATGACCTCGCGATCATGTTCACTCGGCTACGGCAGCCACTTCGCCTGAAAAGTTCCGTGGAAGTGTAATTGAAACATTTTGTGTCTCTTATATGATGTTAGACGAAGAAAGAAAGTCAGGACAATAAAAGAAACGAAAAGTGGGATTTGCATCAAATTTCCCTTACGGTGAGGTGTTGGTGAATGAAATATTACCTCGGAGGTCATCCTCGTCATTTGACAATGCCTCAAAAAGAGGAATATCGTCACCGACAGCTGTCATGGAGTTCTGGTGTGCTGTTAACTTAGACCAACCTACTGGAAAAAAGTAATTTTAAACCAGGCATAAAATCGATACTAGTGTTCTTTTTTTTCGTTGAGGTTCTGTCACAAGATACTTAAGACATTGTTATAAGAATCTGTGACATAATCTCTCTCAGTAAGAATCTCTCAGTTTTTTTCTGCCATTTCAAAATGACATTTTTAGAAATTTAGGATATACTGAGATTTCTGAGAGAAATCCAGGAAAGAAAATATTTGTTGCTTTCTTTGAAGTGAGGAGTTGAATAGAAGAATGTTCAAAAAAAAGAAGAATATCGACTTCTACATTCTAAAGTCGGCAAGATACCGAATGAGATTTAGAAATCTTTTTCTAAAGGGCTTTGAAGCCAAAAATATGCATACAAAGTATTTCAAAAAATGGTGACATGTTTTTGAAGATCAAATCATCGGCGTATACAGAAATGATAGATATTGAAGGTTAAGAATTTTGTAAAGAGCCTTTTAGCGTGTCACTGTTTTTTCAGAAGTCTTAAAGGAATTGCTCAATGCAAGAAAAATGTTAGAAAAAGAAAAAGAAAAAAGAAATATATAAATTATTAAGAGGGCTCTCATTTCTTTTGATAACATATTGTAGAAACGCCTTTTGCAAACAACTATCCGTCTAATTCAAATCCTGGTAATTTTGAAAATATCCGAAAACATAGTTGTTTTAATATCAAAACACTTTTGTACTGGTTAAATATCTTTATGTAACTACAAAGGTGTCAAGATTTGAAAATTTAAATGCACTTTAAAATAATAATTTTAATGCGAGTATTCTGAATTTTAAAAAAAAATAGGAAATAAAGGAGGGAAATATTTTCATTATTTTCATTTGGATTGGTTAGTTGGTTATATTAACGACTCTCTAGAAGTAACACGAGGGCCGTTGGTAACAGACCACGTAATTCTGAGCCTCGGTCAAGTGACGAGGAGGACGCTTGAGCTTGCACTCCCTCAATTAACTTCCGCACCACACCAACCTCTCATTCGGATCACTCGCTATATAATGAATGTGATTACTAGGTGTGTAAATGTGTTTAAATACAACTGAAGAAAAGTAAATTTTTGATTCCAAATTATCTGCTCATGAGGGGAGCTAAAACGTCTTTTAAAATTAAATTCGGATTTATCTATAATCTTGGTTTCGTAATTTTATTAACTATGTGTTCTGCGTTTGAATGAATAATTAACGTAAGAATTGAGAATTTGAGCAATAATTTTATTTTCAAAATATGAACAATAGATGCTGTAACTGGAAATTTGGAGTAAAATGTCCTTTAATAATTTTAATAATAGAGGATATGATATGTTTGCTGATTTTAACTAATAGGCAACAGTCAATTTTGTTTATAAGAGATTAAACTTCCACATTTTATTATTTTGATTGAATTTTTTTGTAGGATTTTACCAAATATTACTTAACCCAACCACTCCCCCAAAAGATAAAGAACGTGCGTACAAAGATAAGTGTTATAGATTTTTTTTATTCTTTAGTGTTTTGATATGTTAATTATTACAATCAATAACGTTATGATCTTGAAATTTGTTCATGTAATTATGAAATGTTGGAAAAAGGAAATAAACCTTTTAATACATTAATTTAATATTTATGTAATTGATTAGGTTTGAAATAAATATTACAGAACTGTTATAAGCAAAATGGTAATAACTTTACTTCCAGAAATCTTTTCTTTGATTTTATTATTTAAAAATAAGTTTTAAAAAAATTCCCTTTTAGAATTGCCGATTTATGATTAAGATATTCATAAAAAGCACCTTAAATACTTGAGTACATACATAATGATTGTCAGTGCCGATCTATGCATAATGATTGTCAAACGATCTGTGAGATGGAATGAGTGAATATTTTGATCAAAAGAAATATTGTGTGTGTGTTCGAATTTAAAAGAACACTAAGTTTTCCTTTAGGACTATTGTTAGGGCGAGTAATTTGATTGAATATGTAGGCTTGAAGGAAGATGACAAACAAGTTAGTTGAAGAAATCCATCTGATAAGCCTATTTTGTTGTAAAACAGGTTTTTTTAATTTAACATTCTTGAGTTACTGCAATTTTTTCGAATCAAATGTCAAAAAGAACTTGATACCAGTCTTGTGAAAAATGACTCCAATGTAACAAAATTACTTAATGAGTTGTTGCATGATCAGAGCCAAAAAAATATATTGGATGTTTCGAAGGGAAGAAACATACTGTTCTGTATTTCAATAAAAATTAAAGTAATTTTATTAATTGATAAATTTAAATAATTATATTCCAATTTTCATAATTCCGATATTTTTTCTTTACAAGATATATTTTTCTTTCTAATTTTTCTTTGGATCGTTGTAGTAATAAAACTTTAAAAAACTTATTAAAATTCAAATTAATTGTCTACATGTACGATATTTGATGTTTTTTCAAGTGGATTTATTACAGCAGTTCGGTAAGATTTATGAATAAAGAATAATATTTAAAAAAAATTCTGTATTATGATAATTAGGGGCACGCACTAAATTCTATCATCCTTAACTCTTAAATGTAACTTGAAAAGTGTAATAAAAATTTTCTTGATTTTCAAAATGAATACTGTTATAACATAGTCCACAATCAAATCGTTAAGCCAGTTTCAAATAAAATATTCGCATCCAATTTGTACAAAGTAATCCCAGTTTCTTACAGTAACACAATTCATTCATCAGCGGAAGAGAAAATATCATATATAATGCACAGAAATGAAAAGTATTATGAACGTAATTAATTTTATAAAAGAAAATATTCATTATGGTGCCGTTTTAAACGAATCAACCGATTAGTTTTGAAATTAATTTCCTTTGCTTGGATTCCTTCGTTATTTTCTGGATCTATAACATCCACCACTTCAACAAATATAAATAATAATTATTATAATAATAAGGTAACCAATCGTCCTCCTTTTGTGGGTTCTGTCCTTCCTTGAAAAAAGTCCTCCTTTTCGATATTTTAAAATTAATCTATTTATCTCTGTATTCAACAACCGCGCAAAACCTTTATGCAAATGTTGAATACAAAAAACTTAGGATAATCAAAAGTTAGATGACCTGTTCTAACATCTGTTATAGAGTGAATTTTACGATTATTTGAGCCTCTCCGTTCATTTTTTAAGTTTAGACAAATGTCTAAAAATTCTTAAATTTTTTTTCAAAATGAAATATCAGAGACATTAATGTATTTTGCACATAATCAGACATCTATTTTCCACAAAACGATTCAAAAGATTGAAGATGAACATATTTAAGCTACAATAGTTAAGTCTTATTTTGAGCGTTTTTATCCTTAAATATAAATCACGATCTGAAGGAAAACTTATTTCTTTAATAATATAAATAAAATTGTCAAACTAAGAAGAATTAAATCCAAGATTAATGGAAAAGTGCACCAAAAAAGTGTAGAATCTTTACCAAACATTTTCCATTTTGTCGAAGAATGATCTGAAATAATTATCACAGAAAATAACAGTTTTCAATTGAGTTTTTTGTCTTCATTGCAAGTAAATTAGGCAGGTATAGAAAATTGTGTTAAGTTTTTATTGAAAGAAATGTTTGAATTAAAATTGATGACAATTGTCAGTGAGAAGAAATTAGAAGACTGAATGTATATTTAAATTCTGATAAATTAGAACAATGGGAAAATGAACATGTTGAAATTGATATAAGATGGGTGAAAATATTTAACTATTTCATAAATTAACACATTTCATATGAGAATCCAGTTATTCTTGTTAAATTTACAGTGTTGCCCTGAAACTAATGCAGTAGTTGGAAGATTTCTTTCTCATTGGTAATGATTTTTGGACTAGTGAGAAATCAAGATTGAATTTTGATACTCTAGCTGCAGCACTTACCGTAAAATTCAATATGAAGGATATTTCTTTATCCGAAATTCCCAATATACTGCTAGAAAATGATGTATTGACAAAAAATAGTCATTCAATAGAAAAATATTATTTAATTAAATAATTAAAATGGATGTAAGCATAATTAGAGTATTTTTATTTTAATTAATAAAATATATGATTTACTTACGTTGTACTTTTTCCTTAATTTTTTTTGTACATCATAATCAAATTGGTCACCTTAATAATAAGTAGTGATAGGCTCGACAATCAAAATGAATATATTCTATATTTTATACAGCATTACTAAAATATTTTTAAGTTTGAAATTTATGGATAATATATTTTAAACTTCAGATTCTTGAACATTTTAAATATAATTGAATAATTGTATTATTATTCTCAGGTATAAAAAGAAGAAAAAATTTAAAATATTTTATAGGTTTTCCTTACAAATCTGTGCGAAGGACTTAATTTTTCCATACATATTTCATTACCAGAATTTGACGAGTCTAGATTTATATTCTCGAAGTTTAAAAAGTAGATAAGAAGCAGCAAAGACAAATAATCTAGAAAACCTTCAATGCTACATGGTTTAAGGATCAGTTAACATATAGGGAAAAAATAATATAGCATATAATTACTAAACAGGAAATTTTTTTTTACTTTAAATATTTAATCAAATAAAATATCTAAAACACATTAAATAGTAAATGAACTGGATGGTTAAAGTTTAAATAATCGTCCTACTCCGCACTCTAAATCTGAGGCTCTTGGCATATCAGACAATTCAACTGCATTGATGTTAAGCAAATTTAATTCTTCCACATAAACCTTTTCATTACTGTTAAATATCAGCAAGAACCATGAGAGAAAATAAACACATACAAACATGTCCAATATTTTAGTTAATTAATTAGATAAAATATACGTCAAAAATTAATAAAATTCTAGTTTAATAATGAATAATATTTATAGTTATAACATTACTCCTTTCATCACTCACTTAATGTAAATTATTAGAACCTTAAATACAGAATCCATTTTTAATATTTTTAAGTATAATATGATTATTCCTTTCATTACAATTTAGATAAACTGTTAATTTAATTCTATTTCTTAACAAAGAGACAGAATCGCAAAGCTTTACATTAGAGATGAACAGTGCTTAACAAAGTGGGGAAATGTAGTTTCACAAGTCATGTAGATATTTGCAGTTGTAAAATGCATTTCCTACTCATTCAGATTTCAATGATTAAGCATTAATCCTATATATCCATCTGATTATTGAATAGTTATATAATTAAACATAGTTTCCTCACTTAACTAACTATTCAAATTATTCGGAACACTGAAGGGATCTGCATTCATACATTTAATCAATGGAATGTTTTATTACCATTGCTATTATAAAGATAGGATCAATATGAAATCATATTTGGATATGCTCATATGTTGCGAACAGTTTTAAAGAGAAATTCACTTTTGCCCCTTATTTTGACAGTTTGTCTGCATTTTATTTCCAGAGAGAAAAAAAAACATTTCTAAGTAAAGTTATTTATACTTAAGGTATGGTTTCGATACTGAGGAGAATGACATAATGAAAGTATTTCTGTAGAAGAGACTATAAAAAAGAATCAGCTGCTATAAACATATATTGTTTTATTTTCTATATAAGTTTGAACTAATGCACCGTGATGTGGAAATAACATTTGGTTCGAGTAATAAAGACTAATGAAATCCCGTAAAACTGAAGTAGATCCTACGTGTTGTACTATGAAATCTTTTCGTGTTCTAGAAGTCATGTTCTTAGAGTGTTTCCCTCAATTGTTCGAATTAGGAAACTCATAAATTACACGAAAGTATCTGCAACAGTATAAATAGTTTTGAAAAATGAGTTTGAATGTAATAAAAAAGAAAACATAAAAAAGTACAAGTTATTTTATTTTCTATTCAAGAGAAAACTTATGAAAGGTGATAGAAAAAAATATGCTGAACGACTAATAAAGACTGATGAAAGCCTGTAAATCGAAAGTATTTCCCGCATATCAAACAGAAAAGAACGAAAAAAAGACTCCGTAAGACTTCGTTACATTCTAACACGCGTCATGGACTCTCTTCTATTAGAAATAGGCAATACATATCAAATCAAAAGGTTTCAATAGCTTAGTTTTTAGTTCTAGTTCTTATCAATGTCACACTAGAAGCAACACGGGGGCTTTGGGCGACGGACCTAGTAATTTTAAACCTCGATCAAGTGACGAGAACGACACCTGAGCTGACATTCCTCTCTCCTAACATCCACACCTCACCAACGGGAGGACTTTGGTCTCCGACAGATTTAACGTGCATCAGCCCTGGCTACACGACGGGTCCTTAGTGGCCAACTATCGAACCCGCGACTGAACAAAAACCGCCGGTCACGAATCTGAAACCATGGTCAATAAGCTACCGCGGCCCGAAGGTCTCTATAGCACTATCAACAGTTTGGGAAGAATAGTTTTGAATAAAAAGGCATGAGTTTCATGGTTAATATTAACTGCTTGTTTTAAAAACAACTATAACATATATTCGAAACCAATAACATATGTATGATACCAATATCATATAAACAACAATAACATATATATGAAAACCTCCTTCTTTTCAATCATTGATATCTGGAAAGCTGAAACATCAATATAGAATTATAATTTTAAAAATTATTTTTATATTAGTATAAAAATATTTGAGATCGCTCAAAAGCTCTAACATTTATTTCAAATGCAATCACTAAAAACTAATTTAGTAAATCAATGATCGGATTAAAGAAAATTCAGATATCCCTAAAATTTCCTCAACTGTAGTTAGCTCTCTTTAACCCGGTATTCGCTGTATAGTACATTCTATAATCCGTCATCAATTGAGGCGTTCGATATCCGATATATTTGTGTGGTTTCGAGAGTGCTGACCTTGACCGCCAGATCGGGATATAACGCTGTTCGCATATTTGACCATTGTTTATTTGGTAATGTACTTAATTTCAAGATCCAATAGCCTTGGACTATTCTTCTTGGTAACAGTAAAATATAATAATGAATAAAAAAACATAAACAGATACAATAAAAAAAATACGAAAATGTCGCAGAATTGCGATGAGAGAAAAACTCAGACGATTGAGAAGGTGTGTAGGAGAATTATTATCCGATCAGAGTAGCTTCCTTCAAAAGAGGAGGGGAGGAAGGTTGGATGCTGCAGCGATATATCTATATCCAGTGTTTATTATTACTATTAGCTATCATTTCACTACTGTTAGCCATCATTTCAAAACGAAGTTCCTTGTTTTCACGCGCGGGCTACAAAACGCGTTTGTACGATATTACATCTGTTTGTATACGGTGTTCTGTATAGTGAAATACTTCCGCAGAGCAGCAGGAGTGTTCTTTCAAGTTCTAACAAAACTCAAAGGCTTAAATATGTGGCTAATGTAGCTCACTACAACTTGTCTTAACTCACATTAAACTGCACTAATTTTCCTGTTGTGCTGTATTTTTTTTTTATCAAAACGAAAATATTTATTTAAACTAGTTTCTCAATTTTTGAAGATAACTTTGTTGCAGCTATATAGAACGGCGAAATATTTTCTCGGATATTTATATCGTCTAAATGGGCTCACAATGTACATAAACATGTTAAATACTTGTATAAATTATTTTTTTTTTTAACTAGAGTTATTTATTTTTTCTACCTCCGTTAACACTACATTTTTATTCGGTATGGAAGTGCTCCTTATCGTGCAGAATCAAAGAACGGTTACTGTAAAATTTTAAAAACGTTCAAAGTTATAAACCCCCCCCCGCAAAATGCGAGTTATTTTGAATAAATTAAAAGATGTTTAAGGTTCTTTCTTCCTTATACTTGTTTTCATCTATACGTTATACAAAATATAAAATGCTTCATTTCTCACATTTGTATATCTCATCGCTCCGTTTTATTTTGCACTGAATTGTTCGCACACCGGATGCATATACGTTTTTGTTTCCGATCAGTCATTGATAGAAAAGTGAAGAATACACAAAAGTGAATATTAATTAATTTTTTAAGAACTACTGAAAAAATAATACACGATTTTAATTCAATGACAGAGATGCATGGAAATAAACAATAAAATTATATCACTTTTATAAGTTAGATAACAACACCGACAGATCACAAAATCAAAAGGGGGAGAGTGAAGGAGGGCTCCTCTTAAAAGAAAATACATTAAAGAACAATGGAATTAACTTTAACAAGTTATCTAATACATTTTTTTAAAAGTTCTGATGAACTGGAAATCCTTAATCGATGCTTGTCCTTGTGTAGATCTCTTAGCGTTCTCTTTCATCTGTGTTCGAAAGAAAAGCACTCTGATTTTCGTTTCGATAGGAAGATCAAAGATCCACTTTAAAACCATTTAAGAGAGGTACGAAAAAAAGGAATGAAAACTCCTTTGTTTTCTCTCGCTTTCGGTTTAATATTGTCAAAGCACTTAAGTTATTCTTTCCTAAAGAATCCTTGTAAAGTTTACTTCATTCATATATCATTTAATCCTCGAGTTCTCTTGGGTAGTTCCAATGATTCCATTAAACACATCCTACTCAATTTACTTTAAAAAAAAGCATAGAATATTCTCCGATGGATTATAAAATGAGAAGTGCTTAGAATAATTTTTAAAAAATGCATATCAGTTTCGTATTCATATTTTAGCTTCATTTTTTCCTTGTCTTTCTTTTAAATTTGTGAACAGATGATTCCTGTTTCAGCTACTGGGCTTTTTAGTCAGTGTAGGTGTTGAATTTTGTTTTATTGCTCTTGTGTATAGACAATTAGATTTTTTTTCTTTTCAACATTGACTATGTGAAGAAAAAAACAGATCTGGTTAATTATTTCCTTGGAAAATAATTCAAATATTAATTGATAAAAGTAAATTAATCTTCGCTCAACATTACTTCGAAAATCAGTTGCAGAATAATGTACTAAATTAAAAGCTTTCATAGATTTTGCCAACTTGATTGTATCATTTTACCAACTTAGCGAAACATTTTCTTTTATGGATATTTTTCTGGTCCTGATCATTGAAAGGGAATCAGGATAGAGTCCAGGCCTTGGTAATTTATAAATTTTTCTTCTGTTAAGTATTGGTCAAAACTCAGTTTGTCTTAGCTAAATTTCTTAAGAAACAGGTAGTGAACAATAATTAAATTAAAATTTATTGAATCGCACTCAATACTAAACACAGATTAAACTTAACGAACTCGTCAGATGGAACCTCAAAACAAGACACCTTTCTCATTTACTGTTTACATATTGGCTATTGGGGAACGCTTATGCGCAACAGACTTCTAAAATATGTAACACTTGCATGTGCAGACAAGTACTATTTACACACAGAGGCAAAATGTATCGAAAAACAAAACGGATAGCACACTAAAGCTATAGTTTCCATGGAAAGTGGGACCGTCGTCTGGCAACCGCTATATTGCGGTGAAAGACGTCATTAATTATTTTCCTCGTCTAACACTTCTTTTCTTCACAAGTCTTTCCTTGGAAACAATAGCTAAACCATTGATTTACATCCCAATCGTATTCAATGCTCTTTAAGAAACCATGCCATTTGGTTTACGTACACAGCATTTTAGTGAAGATATAATGCTCATATAAGATCTTATGGCGGTTGCAGTTATTTGAATTTAAATCATTTAGATAAATTTTAATAATAGAATTGTCAGAGTTAGTGCAATTCCAGATATAGTACAGGACCAAAATTAATTGAAAAAGAAATCTTGCGCTGCAATTAAAATATAAAATCTTAATGCAGTGGTTTACAAACTTAATGTGGACAGCCCTGAATTTTCATAATTTTGTTTTTTAAGTTCATTTGAAGCAGTATTAAGTAGTTCAAATGATGCTGGACTATGTTTTTTAAGTAAATTAATTTCATTTCATGTTAATATTAATTTATTTTTATTATTAGGTGTCAATTTACTTAAAATAATAATCAGTATTAAAATTTGTAGAATTGCAAAAAATTACTTTGATGCGGGATATCAAACCAACCATGCTATTGGTTCTACATGCTAGTTTTGCATCAGAATTCTAATTCTACAATTAGTTAATAAGAGCCTTTCCTTACGATAAATAATTATTTTTTCACTGAATATTCTCATTTTATTGCTCTTTATTTATGAGTCAAAGTGCAGATATTTTTCCACGGAAAAAAAATCCGAGATAAAAACGCATTTTTCTTAAAGAGAAGGACAAACAGATTATTTGAACGGGAAGAGAACAGATGTTTCAGGTGATTCAAAATTAATTGCTAATGAAATTAAGGTTAATTTGAATAAAATTGTTCTCCACTTTCTCCAAAACGAAAAGTTAATTGTAGATGAAAAAGAATAACATCGCTTCGTTCTGACAGAATAATCAGGAATATTTGTTTAGAAAACAAAAAAAGTACTACAATAAAATAACTCAATCCATGAAACTGGGTTTTCGAAAGGAACGTCCAAAGACAGCTAGCTAGAGAAAAGTTATCATCTTGAGAGAAACAAAAATTTACAATGAAGACAAAACATTTTGACCGGACTCAAGAGTATCCCCACATAATTGCTGAGGACTGAAATAAGAAATGTTGTATTTTTATTTGGCTCTTTTTCAAGCATTAACAAGTTTGTAAATTTCAATTGCGTATCTCAGAGTCTATAACTATTCTGAATCATGGAGATTCAAGAAGTTCCCTTTTGTTTCGCCTGGTAATTTCTCCTGATTGCTTTGACAAAAGGATAAGTTTTGAAGGGATCTGTAATCCAAGGAAGTTAGATGGATTCTCATTGTGCAAAGAATCATAAGGTAAGACCAATAGAAAGATGTATAGCGAACTCGCCTGATGACGCAGCTTCGAGAATGGCTTCCAAATGTTGATGAATTTATTTTCATGCATGATTCCGCACCTTTCTATAAAAGAAAAAAAGTACAACAATCCTCTTAATAAACAGTAATATCCTGGTTTTACACCAGCCAGGTAGTTCTCCAGAAATGTACTCAATAGAAAAATTTTGAGAAATCACAAAGTAGGATATTTCCAAAGACTGTAGAAAGTATGCCTAGACGCATTAATTTTTTTTCATTTTATGTTTTTAATCTTTTCCAAAAAATTTGAGAGATTTTATTTTATTTTTCTTTTGAAAGATTTTTCCTTAATTTGATTTTCATTGATCCCTGTTCATTTTTATCTATGGTTTTTAGTACCGATTTTATATAATTTAACTGCTGAAGGGGACAGAGTTTTGCTATTAATTGTAGAAAACATCTCCTTATAATGGTCTGCCACCTGTTACAGTGATACTTTTACAATTATTGGTAGTACAATAATTTTTTTTTTCAATTTTTCAATTTTTTTATCTCTTTTATCAATTCTTACAATGAATATCAAAATGTTTTTGATTTGAATTATTTATCTTTAGCAATATATACTGACAGACAGACAGATAGATATATATTTTCAACATTTATATAATAACATCCCAGTGAATATGCCAGCCACTTGTTAACACCGGTTGAAAGGAATTATTTTACAACTGAATAAGAGACACTTGCTGTGATCTGGTCTTTTAATAGTTTCAAGATTATTTTGAAGGATCAGTTACAGCTGTCACTACTGATCACAAACACACCAAATTCTGAAATAGTCTTTAACGCTCGAATTACCGACAGGTAGATCAGCTTAATGCTGCCTGCAGTTGCAGTCATAGAACCAAAAGATAAATTACATTCCTGGGTAATCAAATATTTTTGTTGATTCGATGTCCAGGTCCACTTTGTGCATACGACAATGGAATTCAATGTGAACTTTGAGCAGTGATGATAGATTTTCCTCCTAGACAGCCGAGGGATTTAAGATTTGAACAGTTAAAGGACGATGAACTGAAAAGCATCGTAGGATGCTTTGAAGATATATCTCCTGAAAAAATAGACTTTGTTTGGTAGACTAGTCATGGTTATTTTATAAATCAAGTTGTTCTATACAGATATTCGTCTGACAGTAAATCCAAGGATGTTAAGATAGTAGTATTCTCTCAAGAACGAAGATTCATCCTACAATGATACTCCTGAAGTACAATGATGGTACAATGATACTCCTACAACTTCCGACTTTGGGGCTGATAGATTATATTTTCCGTATCTCTTCTCGCTACTATTGGGTGGGATTGAGAAGAGATATTGCTGATTATGTCAAACCTTGCTCCTAATGTGTAAGATATAAAGTTTCAAACCAGAAACTTTCCGAACTTTTGCAAAAGCTTGTTCTTGTACAACATTTTCAAAGCAAATCCACTGAATTTTTTTGGTATACTTCCAGAAACTGAATGAGATTCATTTTTATAGTTGAAGACCATGACCGTAGTTGTATTGAACATTCCTCTGTAAAACAAGCCGCAGCTAAAGAATATGTTCTTATACTGTTAACTGAAATATTTCTCCGATTTAGTTTGTTTCGTCTATTTATTTGCGACAATGGTACACAATTTGTTAGTAGTGTAATGCAACAGTTGTGCTACGTCCTAAATACATAGACCCAAACTTGATTCTAATCTACCATCCACAAGCGAATCCAATGGAACGCAAGAAACGCGACTTGAAACCAAGTTTGGAAATTCTAGTTGAAAATTAACATACTTCTTGGATTGAGAAACTGCTTCAAAAAGGCATCTCATGAATACTGCCCGATCTGAGACTACCAAACAAACACTGATTTTTTTGACCCTCGCATTCCGACGATGCTTCGAAAGATTTACGATCCATCATCAACAAAAATAATTTTTTTTCTTGAGATTCCGACTTATCTAAAAAGATTTTCCAGAACTCTGCTTGAGGTTAAGGAGAAAATAATGAAAACACCAGATCGAAGGAAAGAATATGAAAACAAACATCGAAAGCCTGTTCCTATTTATATTTATTATGGGTAAACTACACTCATTCAATAAAGCCAAAATGGGAATAAGTTTCGAACTGATATCAATACAAGATGGACTTTACATGATCTATTCGCAAAAGTTTCCTACATCATATGAGATCGCCAGTCATAATAAACCAAATGAATTTCCGGGTGCTTATCCCTTGTAACTCTTTATTGTAAACGAGAATCTCTCAAGCAAAGAGGAGACGCGACGGTGGAACGAGTAAGATGTAATTGAACGTTGCCGATTTTAATGTCATTTGTGTTTTTTCTTGTGCCGTCTTGTGCTCTCCCTTTTGGAATGTATAGCCGTAGTATTTTGATTCGAAATAGAATAAGAATTTTCCCCGAAAAAACATGTGCTAACTGGCCTAATTTTTTGTGATGAATTTCATGGAATATTAAATATACATAAGTATTAAAAAGAAACATGTCAGAATCAGTCGAAATAAAATGTTTATTCTTTTCTACATTAAGGGGGGGGGTAATTAAATAATTTTGTGATGTTCTTTTCTTTCTTTCTTTTTTTTTTAATCTTAGAACTTAGACAAAATTCCCCCAACATTTTAGTTTCTTCAATTCATCTATTCTAGTTGGAAAGACAGTTTTCATTCTTTTGAGGAGCACGAATCGTTTTACGAAAAGTTAAAAATATGGCTAAACTTTTTATAGGCCATTATCTCCTATCCGGATTGAAGTTTTCTTAAAAAAAAAGCATATATCATACCGTCAACAATAAATAACATAGCCTAAAATTTTCCATTCAGTTTTCTTAAAATTTAATTTGCTCTGCTAGAAATAAAATTTTGAAATATTAAACATATCTTGTTCATGGTACGAAATAAATATTTTCGTTTACTTTCATATGTTTATCGCATTGATATAGAGGTATGAGAGGATAAAAATAGCAGAAACATTTCTTAACTGCATTAAAAAGAATAATCACCTGTATGACGTTTGAAACTCAATTAACTACGTCGGCTGCTTATACAAGTCTTTCGTTTTAACACAATATTCTATGAGAAGTCTAATTTAAACCAGGCGGAAATTTTTATTTTAGAACATTACAAATGCTTGCACTCTCAAACACTTAAACCATTCTTACTCTTACAAAAGACTCAGGCTCATTTATGAGCATAATAATGTTAATCGGAGTTGAATATCATACTGAAATTCAAATATTTCCTTCCGTTGGTAATTTTACCTCTGCTACGTTAAAAGTAAGTCTATAAACAATGTGAGCACTTTGCAGACATGAAAAGATGTATTGAATAGCAATGAATAGAAATTCAGATATACTTCATGTTGAATTCGCGAATAGATTGAAATTCCATCTATCAAACGTCTCATTAATGTATCTAGCATCAATTCACAGTGAAAGAATGAGGATACCTATGTACTAGAAAAAGGAAATGACGTTTCATGACACAGAACAGTGCCTCTCACTTATCTTGTCCATCAATAACCCTTGAAGAGATCCTGCAGCCCTGGAGAATTCACTCCTTTTCATGATGATCATTAATCACTCGGGCTCTAAAATTTGCGCTTCCGAATTATTGGCGCACATTGTAAACGAAACGCCTAATGAAGGAAACTATCAATTACGAGGTAAACAGCAGAGTCTCTGGGACTTTCACTTACAAAACAGAAAAGTGTTTGTAATTTGGATTGCAGTATAGATTCAATATCAGGAAGGCCTTTAATTCTTTTTGGGTGCTATTTAGTTGATAGTAAACTTAATGAAATATGTACACAGCAACTGTGCCAAGTTTTAAATAAAGTGATTCTTAATTTTCTGAAGGAAATATTAACATATTTCCAAATATTTATGTATATTAAGTACGAATTTCGTTCAAAAAAAGAGCTTAGTCGAATCCTGTTTATTTTTGGAGACCTCAATCACATTAAAATGGTTTTGTTACATATGTATGTAAATAATATCTATCTGTATATATATATGCACATTAAACAATACAAATGGCATCCAAACTCTAAATTTAAAATTAAGTAACACATGGATCAATAAGTCCCGAGACTAACATTGAAAACAACATTTTTTTTGCAAATTTTTTTTTTATTCATCAATATAATCACCTTTTAGGGTGATACAATCGTTCCAACGCTTTTCCAATTTTTCAATACCATGTCTATAAAAAAAATTATCTTTCGCTTCAAAATAAGCTTCAGTTTCAGCGATGACTTCCTCATTTGAGCCAAATCTTTTTCCCTGGAGCATTTTTTTAAGATCAGCAAAGAGCCAGTAGTCACAGGGGGCTAAATCTGGCGAGTATGGGGGGTGGGGAAGCAGATCAAAGCCCAATTCGTTCAATTTTGCCATTGTTTTCATCGACTTGTGGCAGGGTGCATTGTCTTGGTGAAAAACGATTTTTTTTTCTCTGCATGTGCGGTCGTTTTTTTGCGATTTCCTCCTTCAAACGCACCAGCAAGTCAATATAATAATCACTGTTAATCGATTTACTTTTTTCGAGGTAGTCAATGAAAATCACGCCATGCGTATCCCAAAAAACTGGCGCCATGACTTTGCCAGATGACTGCTGCGTTTTCGGACGCTTCGGACGGCATTCGCCAGCTGTGCGCCACTCAGATGACTGCCGCTTCGACTCTGGAGTGTAGTGATATATCCATGTTTCGTCCATGGTCACGTAACGACGCAAGAAATCTTTTTTGTTGCGAGTAAATAGCGATAAACAGCTTTCTGAATCATCGACTCGTTGCTCCATCGAAAGCAATCGCGGCACCCACTTGGAAAAAACCTTTTTCATGAAGGATAGTAAATACACTTCCATATGATATCTGTGTCATCTCAGCAATCTCACGGAGCTTCACTTTACGATCTTTCATTATAATTTTTGTGTCTTCACTCACATTTTCCGGTGTAACGGCTTCCACAGGTCTACCCGAGCGTTCCGCGTCATTTGTGTCGGTACGACCACGTTTAAACTCGGCAAACCACCGACAAATCATTGCTTTTGATGGACAAGAGTCCGGGTAACATTTTTCAATCCATTGTTTCGCTTGCATGGTGTTTTTACCCATTAAAAAACAATGTTTTATCAGAACACGAAACTCGGTTTTTTCCATTTTTTAAACAAACTACAAAACGACTTTACTCCAACCTCGATAACTCAGCTGTTTCTGGTCCGATCAACTTAAAATTTTGACACGTTTCAAGCAAAGGTTAGTACTCTAGAAAGACCTGGTTACTGGTTAACTACGAGTGCCATCTCTGGGTTAGTTTCGGAACTTATTGATCCATGTGTTAATAATACAACAAACACACTTTCATATATGTATTATATATATATATATATACTACACACACACACATATATATATATATACTACACACATATATATATATATATATATGCGTGTGTGTGTGTGTATATATATAAACGAGGAGTATTGCAATGAAGTTAAAGAAGAATTAATTGTTACTAAAATGTAACCGAGTTATCTGCATGAAGTTTATTCAACATATTTATTTACCTTTACGCGCATAATATAAATTAAAGCAGCTTATGTTGATTTATTTGGTTCAGAAAGCCTAGATAAAGAACACCACAGTACCGTAAAGTCTTAATTACTATTCTGGGAGTATGGTATAAAGTTTGGAATGTTTATAAACATAATCGAGACAGAAATATAAATTTTATTTATTATTCTTAAGACTTCTACGTTAGTCTAAGTCTAAAGGCTATTGTAGTCGAGTTCCCCGAATTAAATAAAAATGCAACACTGCATCCAAATTATTATTCGATTAACTAGAGCAATAAAATATTTTAAGGAAATCTAAGGAACAATCGAGGGTAATATAAATTGTAATTGCAGATCCAGTCTAACCAAGGTCGTAATCAACTTTCTACTCTTTGGAATCAATAAAAAGTGTCAGTGAATTGTTGTCCATTTACAATGCCCATCACGATGAAGACAAATACTCTTGTGTTCGCCGGAAATGAATACGAGGACGTCTTCTATCACTATGCTTTATCTGAATGATGAAGGCCTTTACTTTGTAGAAGAGATAATGCGATACAATGACATTTGTGGATTACTGCTACCTCGCATCTGTGATGGGAACTCGCTAGTAGTGATTGTTGAGTGCAAACATGTAGTACAGTAGCGATTTGTATACACGAAATGATCGGAAGTTAGCTGATAGGTTGATGGAATCGAATAGCCATTGTGCTGGGTGTCCTTTATTTTGATCCAACAAGCATAATCAGAACTATTGTTTGATTATTTTGTCACTTTCTATATAATGGAAAGGATCTATTCGGTTCTCATTTAGGGTACCGTGTGGTTAGGAGGTGACATTGTAATTAATTTGAATGCCATCTCTACAGCTTTTCTAGATAACATTCAGAAATAGTTGGGCGATATATCTCGGCATCAGAAATATTGATTTAAATTTTGATAAAACAAAGGAAAAAGAAAAAGAACTATTTTAAAATAGTAAAACTGCTATTACATATTAAGAATATTGTACTAGTTCGTTTCAAAAATACTTGTGTTATGATTGGGAAAAGGAATGGAATAACTCCTTCTAGCATTGTCCATTGGTTGTTTTTACTTTTTCGAAGTAATCCATGAGTATGATGACCCTCGCATCTCAATAAATTATTGACATTACTTATCCGGCCGTATTCACTTTCTTAGTTGCAGATAAACCAGAAGCAATCTATTCTTTTAATTGTTCCTTTTTTCCCCAGGGTTTTAGTAGATAAATCTATGTCTTACCAGTAGTAAAAATTCGTCACAACACCAAGCAAAACTTATTTATGAATCACTATCAAATGCACTTCTTGACAGATGACTGCTCACAATTGTAATACCAACTTGTCTTAAAAATGACACTTACTGTAAAAAAATACATTTTTGATTTACCTTAGTAAAAATTATTTTCTTTTAACATCAAACTTTTATCGGAATTTTTTTTTTTAATTTTAATTCTTTAATTTTCATTCTTTAATTCTTAATGAGTATAAAGACTCATAAGGAAGAACGCAGGACATTATTAATAAAGTACTCGCCCCCTAAGTGGTTATAACTTTACTGTGAGGGGATATAGAGACCAGGGGACCAGAGAGAGGTCTTTTACACGGGGATTATGTTCAGGACATCCCCTGCAGACCAATAGTCTAGAAAACCATTGCATCATACGAAACGCACGCATAGCACTAATTGTCTCATTGTCCACCATCCATACACAGGCAGCACCTTCACTATAGGCCTCTATGTCAGTCCGTATCATTACAAGTCGCCCGACTGAAGGACAGTTGCTATCGTGGTGCACATAACGTGTACTGCCATTGACACCCACTCACCTACACCTCCATTTGGATTGGTGTCCTGCTTGAAGGGATTGGTCTGCAACTGAATGGAATCAGGTCGTATTTAGCGACTAATCCAGATTCAATTTGGGCAATGATGACAATCGTATAAGTGTGTGGAGGCCCCGTCGTGAACGTCTGTATCTTGCCTTCTCTGTGCAACAGCGTACCGCTCCCACAACTGGTGTGATGTTATTGGGGATCATCATATGCGACATATGGTCACCCTGAATATTGTTTCACGGTACCATGAAAGACCAGAGGTACGCTCGTGACATTTTTCAGCCACATGTGTGACCACTCATGGCAAGGCGCCCTTCCCTGACCGACCTGCTCAATCCCCAGATTTGTCACCAATCGATCATACCTGGGATCATTTAAGTAGGCAAGTTGGACCGCCTATGAGTTTGGTCAAATTAAAAGCGCGTTTACAGCAACTGTAGAATGAGATGCTGCAGGATATTATACGGGACTTGTATGCCTCAATGTCCGACCATATCACATCCTCCATTCATGCTAGACATAGACCAACAGAATACGAAGGCCTCAATTCATTTGTAATTTTTCCTACAATAAATGACTATTTTCCTTTGATTTTGTAATTATTTACATCAAAGTTGTACTTAACGTAAAATTTCGTTTTATTCTGACAACTCTTTCTTTGTGTACAGCTTTTTATGGCAATGAGTGTTTCTATATATATATATATATATATATATATATATATAAGTGTGTGTGTCTTTAACTTAAAACATCCATTATACGAAAAAAATTTGGGAATTCGGATAACCGATCAATTAGAAAAAAGAAATTATACCAATGTCATAGAAGTGTTATGAAACAAAGAAAGAATAAAATTAAGCACAAAACTGTACATATTTTATATCGCTCGTCTTACAAAAAAGAAGAGAAAATATTGGTTTAGTTTGAAAAGTTCATAATAGCCGTTAAAGTTGACCTAGAAGCTTAAGAAAATTATTAATTTTAATTTTGGTTAGTATTTGAATTTATTTTATACGTTAGTTTTGATCGAGAACCATTAGCTGCCAAACGAATTTTTTTAATGTGTAATGTTGTTACCATCGATAAGACCTGAATTGATCATTTATTCCAGAAACCAAATAAAAATCAAAGTAATGGGTTACTACAGGTGAATCTGCTCCAAAAAAAAGAGAAGATAGTTTCATTGGCCGGGGAAGTTTAGGAGATGATTTTTGGGGATGCGAAGGATGTCATTCTCTTGTAGCACTTGGAAAAAGTAAATAAGATTACTGGATGAACATGGTAGATCCTTTAGTATCTCTCATTGTTGCAGGAACTCCGTGACGACGTTCGTCCTTAAATAGAGTGTATTGTCATGGAGGATGACTGGAGTCGAAGGGAATGAATGGCATCGCTTTCTCCTGAGTTCCAGACGCAGATGAAGTCTGGGACTCACAATAGTAGGCAGCATCAACGCTCAGTCTTCGAGTACAGCGGGGTGCTGTATAATTATGTGAATCTCACATGCAACAATGAACATCATCCTCAGATAATATAGCGCTGCACTCACATTCATTGGACGTGGCGAACCAAAATGTTTCCGTTTATTGGAACGTCGTTTCAAACGTGGTTTGCAGAACCGAGCCCATGTTCCATTCATTTTGAAACTATCCCTTCCCTATGGTATCGATTCAAAAGGTCTTGTGCAAATGCATAACAGTGCCAACAATACACATCGAATAACATATAGGATCGAATAGATACACATGAATTGCGAACATCGAATAACATATAAGACATCCAAAGCGTGTCCAAGGGTGTCTATCAGAATGTGAAGCACGATTTTGTAGCATTAATCTATTGCAGTGTTATTATTGTAGGTATTTTGTCTTTCTCTCTTTACTTCAAGCTACCTCATAATGTTAACGAGTAAAAATTACTTGTCTCGGAAGATATCAAAGCTATCCGGTCCTTGCCAGTCGAATACAGAGGAGGGTGTTATTCTTAATTTTTTCAATTCATGTAATCCAAAGATAATTTAGATGTAAAACAGAAGAATTACAAAAAGTATGCTCGAAAGTGTCCTTCTTCCTTCGCTGAAAAATATCAATACTAGCATTTTACCGTAGTGAAAATCTAAAATTTCTCTGAAAGGGTATGCTTACTTTATTATACTACGTTAATTTCTCTTTTCAATTACGATTAATATTTTGACGCTTGATAATCGCAATGTTAAATTACATAAACTATACAAAATTCTATTGTTTGAAAGATGGTAAATTTAAATGTTCAGAGAAGCTGCAGTGAAAAGATATTCTGAACAGAAAGTTTTTAAAATTATTTTTAAATACAATTGTGAAATGCAAATGACTTTAAGCTACCAGTTTCCATTTTTTTATAAGAAATTAACAGTTACAAAAACAACTTTTTTGTTTTTAACAATATAAATTTATTCCATTCAGAGTTTAGTATGTAGTTAATTTGATAAACATTTTTCTTATTATTAAAAAAGAATTTTTATGTTAAGTTCCAAAAAACTCTTTGTTTAAATTCAAAGTGAAACTCATATTTGCCTTTTCATTATTATCGATAAGTTTGAACTATTTATCAGATATTGATTCTCAATAAGAATTTTAGTAAACTCTAAATAATCTATTTTTAATCAAAATTGATATCTAAATAAAATTTATCACAGAAGTTCTGCAATATGGCTGTATTCAATAATTTCTATCTTGAGTTTTTCTTAAAAACTAAAATATCATACTTTAATTTATTTTATTATCTTCTTACACTTTTATGTCGACAAAATGAAAGAATTTGAAAGTTTTTGTCTGATTTTGTTTTAAGCCATAAATATATAGAATACAGGCTGCTCAAAAAAATAAGAGGAACCAGTAGACAAGTAATAAATCTATGCGAGATAGCCATGCATGGGCATAAAATAGAAAGCACGCACGTAACAAAACACAGTACAGAAAAAACGTGGCAAAAAATTGTATGGTTTTAATTCTTTGAAACGATGGATTAGTTTAATTTAGTTTTAGTTTAGTTTTTATTAACGTCGCACTAGAAGCAACACGAGGGCTATTGGTAACGGACCTCGTAATTTTGAACCATGGTCAAGTGACGAGGACGGCACCCGAGCTGGTACCCCCCTCTCCTAACATCCACATCACGCCAACGGGAGGACTTTGGGCCCCGAACAGATTTAACGTGCATCAGCCCTGGCTACACGGAGGTTCTTTGGCGGCCAAGGATCGAACCCGAGACAGAACGAAAATAGCCAGCCGCGAGTCCACGACCTTGAAACGATGGAAAGAACATCTGATGTGTCTTGGCATGTGGTTGCCTAAAGCTGCTGGGCATCTGTTTTGCATGAATGAGCTGTAATTTCGATTAGAATTTGAGGAATACTGTCCCATGTCTGAAGAAGCGGAATCTCCAATCCCTGGACAGTAAAAGGAGGATTTTTTCTCGCTGCTTTGCGACTTCCGAGTGGATTTCAAATATTCTCGATCACAATTAGGTCAGGATAGTATGCATATGTTGTTGTATAACTGTAAGTTATATTTTTTAGCTTCCAGCTTGTTCTGCACGTGATGAGCTGCATCAAGTATGGATTTATCATCTATTAATATAGAGGAATCGCTAATAGCTGCAGCTGCTGATCTTTACTGAAAAAAAAAATTTAAAGCAATCATTTCATCATGCGGTTTCTTTTGCTGCTAATGATAAGTCTTGGATCCATGGATCTCACTGTGTCCGGATTTACCCCGTGCTGTTGCTGTGGCTATGTTTAACCTTTTGTCCGGGCATGATTGTCTTAGTGCCTACTTGTTTCGTTTTGATTCTGGACTAGCAGTCACTGCTGCGCATCCGGACTTAAATGATTTAAAGAATGTTCTTCTTTAAATCATTTAAGTTGTATTGTAAAAAATATTGCAGAGCTCGTTGCCTAATGACATAATGTTCAATGGCCTGGCATTTGTTTAATGATAGCTGCAGGGTATGGTAGACAAATTCTCAGTCTTAGGAACATCAAACTCCAAAAAATATGCAACGCCAGCCTATGCATATACCATCAGACCACCTTGTCTATAATATGATCTTTACAGAAGGAATGTGGATTATTTCGCGAGAATGCTCCTTTCTTTCCATACAAAACATATATTGGGCGTCACACTCCATACTCAATCAGGCTTGTCAGTAGCCAGCACGTGACTCCTACTACATTTCATCTGATTTCGATATTCAGTAGGTCTACGTAAATAAAAACCATCCTGATAAAGTCTATTTTGAACTGTTTGACTCCCCATCCTTCATCCTGTTGCCAAAAACAAATGCCTTTACAGCTGCATTTCATATTACTCTATTTTCATATTCAATTTTTCTAAATGATTATTTGCTTGCAGGTCGTAAAAATAGTGAAATATCTATAAAGCTACAAAAGTGAAATATCCTAAAATGCTTAAAATCTCACTTAACTTTTTTCAAATCGAATAGTATTTATATCAGAACATTTGCACAAAATCTCTTAACAGGAAAAAAGTAATGTAAAATAAGTTGCTAAGACTTGTTTCTCAAAATAACAGGTCAATTAAAAAGTCCCCGGCCTACCATAGTAAAACACATTTTTTTGGCAAAATTAGTTATTTTTATTCAACATAATTCCCTTCAAGGGTGATACACTTATTATAGCGACCCTCCAACTTTTCGATACAATTTTTGTAGTACGATTTGTCCTTTGCTTCAAAATAGGCCTCAGCTTCGCGATCACCTCTTCATTCGACGAAAATTTCTTCCCAGCGAGCATTCTTTTGAGATCTTAGAACAGGAAATAGTCGCTGGGGGCCAGATATGTAGAATACGGGGGATGAGGAAGCTATTCGAAGCACAATTCATGGATTTTTGCCATCGTCTTCACTGACTTGCTTGTGACACGATGCATTGTCTTGGTGAAGCAGCACTTGCTTTTTCTTCAAATGCGGCCGTTTTTCGGCGATTTCGTCCTTCAAACGGTCCAATAACGCTATGTAATAGTCGCTGTTGATGGTCCTTCCTTTTTCAAGGTAGTCGATGAAAATTATTCTCAAAATACAGACGCCATAACCTTGCCAGCCGACTGTTGCGTTTTCCCACGCTTTGGAGCGGGTTCATCGTGTACAGTCCACTCGGATGACTGTCGACTGGACTTCGGAGTGAAATGATGGAGCCATGTTTCATCCAATGTCACATATCGACGCAAAAACTCGGGTTTATTACGCTTGATCCTCTTCAAACACTGCTCCGAATCATCAACTCGTCGTTGTTTTTGGTCAAAAGTGAGCTCGTGCGGCACCCACTTTGCACAGAGCTTTCTCATGCCCAAATATTCGTGAATGATATGATGTACACGTTCAGTTGATATCTTTAGAGTGTCTGCTATTTCATTCAATTTCAATTTACGGTCATTCAAAATCATTTTGTGGATTTTTTTAATGTTTTCGTTGGTAACAACCTCTTTTGGGCTTCCACTGCGTTCACCGTCTTCGGTGCTCATTTCATCACGTCTAAACTTAGCATACCAATCCTTGATAGTTGATTTTCCTGGGGCAGTGTCCAGAAACTCGGCATCAAGCCAAGGGTTTGCTTGAACTGTATTTTTTCCCTTCAAAAAGCAATATTTCATCAACACGTTTCATCAACAACTAAAAATACAAGTTTCGATTTAAAATATATGACTATTGCCATAACTTTTTTTTTATTATCGTCCAGACTTCATATTTCTTATGGTGCCAGAAAGCTATATGTATCCTCTGTCCAATGCTTTTGTTTTCTTACTTCCCAAACGGTGTTGAATTGCCGAGATCTATTGAAGATTGTGACCCACATTGAAATGTGGCAAAAGAAGCTTTACATTAATGTTCTCCAATATTGCATTTTTACCTGTTCACAAAAAAGAAAGAGCACTTTCTTGCTGACGATGTATTGAAAATTGCAGTTAAAGTCTGGTATCGAAAACCACTGCAGGAACCTTTTGATGAGTTGACCCAATTAGTCAAGCATTGGCGAAAGTGCGTGGAAATGGATGGGCACTATATCGGAAGAAAATATTTGATATTTTATACCGAATAATATTTCTCATACAACAAGAAATGGAAAATCAGGTGACAAATAATTTATGTCCATTGCAATTAATTTTCAATTAAACCCGTATATCCGAAGTTCATTCGGAGTTGCATCTTTTTCTCTATTAAAACTTAGCTTTATTGTATTGGAATTGGGTGTTTTTCTTGACAAATACTGACATAAAATATTATATTTTGCATCTATACAAAGTTTTGTGAGCATTTTACAGTTGATGTTCATTAAAACCAATCACAGAGAAAAATTAGAGAAATACTCGTAAAACATTAAATTTTGTTCCCTCAGCCCCCGATTTGTGGCTGAATAGGAAATTTTTATTGATACCCTGATGATAGCGAGTGAAGTGTTTAAATTATTGTTCTATGAATCATTAAGATCTCTATTCCTCTTTCCATAAGATGAAACTCAGAGAATTCTTTCAATTTTCTTTGGATTAAATTACACTTAAAATTATATTAGTTTATTCACCTACGAAATCACCAATCGAAAAAAAAAATATCAGTATCATTAGATCATTATTTGTGTTTATAATCATATATATTCATGGAAAAAAAAATTAGCGCACCAGGTAATAATTGTGGGATCGTAACGAAACTTGGCATGAAGGTACATGTCGGGGAGATATGCAAATGATTAGAAATGCAGCGTGATTGTGCATTACGTATAGCCGGTAGAGGGCGTTTAACGTCGTTCTCCGTGGATTATAAAACAGGTAACCAAAGCTTGTTTGAGTGTGCTGAATAGTTTACAAAGGAAGAACTGAGGTAGACATGCCATTACGCCATTTTCAAAGCCAATATGAGCAGCTGTCTCAGTTTGATAGGGGCAGAATCATTGGCATTATGGAAGCTGGGTGGTCAGCTAGGCGAGTAGCTCGTCAATTAGGCCGCTCTGTTGTGTTGTGAGGAGGTGTTGGAACCAGTGAATCCGAGAAATATCATTTACACGAAGATCAGGTTCAGGGCGCCCTCGACAGACCAGTCGTCGAAAAGACCGCCACATCGGAAGAAATGCACGCGTACAGCCAACTTCTTCATCGGCCGCCATCCAGACACAGGTAGCACCTTCACTGGAGCTCCCTGTGTCTTCTCGAACCATACGAAGGAGCCTGGCTGAAGGACATTTAGGATCGTGGCGCCCATTAAGTGTGCTGCCCTTGACGCCCACCCATCAACACCTCCGTATGGAGTGGTGCCGCGCACAAGGAAACTAGACTGCCGCGGAATGGATCCAGGTCGTCTTTAACGACGAATCCAGATTCAATCTCAGCAGTGATGACAATCGTATTTATATATATATATATATATATATATATATATATATATATATATATATATATATATATATATATATATATATATATATATATATATATATATATAACGAACAACAATAAACGATAAATTTATTATATATATAACTAATACATGTAATAAGCAAAACGAAGTGAAAATTCATTAGAAGTGTCAAAATTACCGGAAATTCAACTATGCTGCTGGAGTTACTTAGAGTTTGTTTTAGATTTAACTTACTGTTCAATCATAATTTGTGTTGTATAATATTGCTTAGAAATGGATTGTATCCTATTCTTTTGTAACTTCTACCTAATAAAATATATAAAGTACTTTTTAAATTATTTTATTTTACAACACTCTTACGGCAGAATTGTAAATAAAAAAAAGAAAAAAGATAGAAAAAAACAAATGACTTGTAAAAATTATTATATATATAGCATGTGGAGAGATCTAAGTATACTAGCACAAATTGTTGGCTACAAATTACTTACGCGATAAATTTCAGCGATCAATCTTCCTAGATTCCTTTGATTCGACAGACTGGATTTGTGATTAATGCAAATCAGTATTGTTATACATAAATTAAAATATAATGTATAAGTGATGAGAGATTATGGAATAGGAAGCTGAAGGAATCGGAGAAAAATTAGAAGGAGAGAGACGTTTTGAAGTACGAGATTATAGACGTGTACTTACGCTGAGAAGAAAGCAGTAGTGACTTTTAGCAGATTAAACCCTGATTCACATCCACCTTTGAAACCAGTTAGATAAGTAAACATTTCTGATAATCTTTTGAAATGGACGAGTGAAGGCTTTTGCTTCACAAACTTTATAATAATCCAGAAATCACTATTTGCATTAAAATTTAATAAATATTGGATGATTTATAAACCGACTCATGTTAGGATGAAATTTTGTGACTTGTGATGGCACAAATTGGTGATAGAAGCCAAACCAGGTCGTCATAATATTAATCATTAAAAAGAGAAAAAAATATATAAAATTCTTTCTTCTACATAAATAATATTTTTGCAACATGTTTCACTTATCACAAAAATTATATCACTAAAATTCATTTAGTTTCTTTATGTATAAAATATGACAAATATATTGATCAAATATTGCAGTAGGCATCATGAGTGCTTTCTGGATAACAGTTTCATTATATAACGATATTTTAATAAATATTTAAGTAATTCTCAGAATATCTGATAACCCAAAATCTTGAACTTGCGTTTGGATTCGCATTTCTTTGAGCGATGTTCAAAGTATAAATTATTAATATTGGACTCTGCAAAAAGTATTGTCGTTTGCTTATAATATTTTGTTTTGTAACAAAGAAAAAGAATTGCAAATGCCAAAAATGTCAGGAATTCCAAAATATTAGGATTGAAATATAGTTACAACCTTTTTCATGGATTTAGAGTCAAAAGTGATTTATCTAAAGTGTAGAAACACACGTTGGATATCGTGTTTACTGTAATAATACAATTTAATATTTTTTACCTTTAACATTTTCTATTGTCAGTTCATTACAAAGTGAAGCCAAAGAATAATAGGGATCCTACAGACAATCTTTTTATGACTGTTTCAACTTTCTCTCAAAGCTTTTTTCCAATGTATAGAGGCAAATTTTGGAGAAAATAATCAAAGTCATTTCACAGTTTTCGCATGAAAATGCTTAAAATTTAAGAAGAGTTAACTCCAACAGTTTTCCTTCTTGAAACTATTTAGGAATTTCATATGCGGAATAATTTTGCTGTTACTC
Organism: Nephila pilipes; assembly: GCA_019974015.1. Lineage (NCBI taxonomy): Eukaryota > Metazoa > Arthropoda > Arachnida > Araneae > Nephilidae > Nephila > Nephila pilipes. Next base: position 167,553 of record BMAW01095941.1, read on the forward strand.
ATTAATAACTTTTGATCTTTTAGAAAAAAAAAACATTATATACCCTTATAACATTCGAAACTTTACTCAAAATACATTAATTATATTCTATCAAGATTGAAAATTCCATTTACATCATATCACTCTGTCAAAATAAAAATTTGACTAATTAATAAATAGGTCTATTTCCGTCTCTTTATAAACAATTGCATGCTTTTTATTATGAAAAAAACATATCCTAAAATAATTCGAAAATTTATTCAAAGTATATTATCTCTAATTCAATCCAAATGAAAGTTCAATCTACATCCTATCGTTCTATAAAAATAAGTGGCCGCGGTAGCCTAGTGCTATGGTATCGGACTCGTAGCTAGCCATTTACATCCAGCCATGGCTTCGAGTCTTGATATGACAGAAGACCCACCGTGTAGCCGGAGCACAGTAAATCTGTCGAGGTTGAAAGTCCTCCCGTTGGTGTGGTATGGAAGTTAGGAGAGGAGAGTGCCACTGCTGGTGTCGCCTTAGTCCCTTGACCGAAATTAAGACGTCCGTTGCAATAGTCTTTGCGTTACTTTCAGCTCGACATTAATAAGAACAATCAACCAGCCATAAAAATAAAAAATTGTAATAACCAAACATATTCATCTCTTTCGTTTAGTTAAAACAGTAGCGTGCTGGTTGCAAAAAGTACCTTTTAATTTTCAGTTCATTGTTCTTTATGAAAATAAATTGGAAATTCGTCTAAAGATCGTTAATGTTAATTATATTCCTTATTTTTGTGACATGTAGCGCAAATATTTTGAATATCTTAACCATGATCGCACACAAACTAGACAAAATTTTTCAGAAAGTTGTATTTTGAAAAAAAAAAAAAAAAAACCTTTGAAATTGTTTAGCAGCGTTAAAACTTAAGCATAATCGACCTGTTCTATTTATTCAGTGATACACAAATTTTAATTTTTTTCTTTAGTAACTCTTTTCAATATGATGTAATTTTTAATGAATATAATGCAATTAAAAATTATGCCGCTTTAAATGAATTTCTCTTACAAAGTTCTGAGATTTATTTTTTGTTCATAATTCATTATCTTGCGGAATCAACATAAACTGATAGCTTAAGTATGTCTTCAGAAATCAATTTTTCTTTAAAATTTGCTAAATACATTTATTTCACTTCATGCGAAATCAAATAAAGACTCCGAAAACTGTTCGAGACAGCATGAAAGCAATTGGTTGATGCAACTAGTTGACTTACTCCGTGACGCCATGAAATTTACTTTTCCTCAGAATAATGGAACATTCTTAGAGATTTAACACACATATCTCATCTGCAAAAAGATTCCGCAACACAAAACGACACACTTTTGTTAATGAACTTTATTCTTACTTTCTTCAAATTTCAACTGAAATGATCAAGACTTGGTACCAGCCACTGAAAAATGTATCTTAAACAAGAGCTTTGTTTTTAAAGTTTTTATGAAGGTTAGTAGTAAAAATTAAAGGCAGAACATTCTTAATAACTTTCCCGATTTTCATCTCAGCAGTTTAAAAATTGATATAATACGCAGGTGTATAAATTGAATGGATTAATTTACTACCTTAAAAAACATACTTTATTTATGAATCTGAATTTTTGAATTATGGATAATGTTTATTAAAACAACTTATTTCTCATTTGAAAGTATGTCTTAATTTCAGATTTCTCCAAATTCTGCTTATCAGATTTTGAGTTAAGAGAATTCAAAAAGAAAATAAATCCCCTAATTTTAAATGAGTATGCTAGAAATCTGGTAACAAAAGTTTCTAAATAGATACTTTTCAAAGACCTGTATAACAATCTGTGGATGTTTTTGCAATCCTCAAAGTATAAAAAGTTGAAAATATTTAAAACCATTAAAGATTGTATAGCATTGGTGATAAAATTACTTATGTAACAATACAATTAAGTCCCTTGTGTGCGTGTGCCACATATGTACAATTTCAGCGTTTCACTTAGCTATTGAAAAGTCAACATGATTTTATTATTTATTGTATTTTCTTTTAATGCTTCCTCTGATATCAAATACTATGTAACACTTTCCTTCAATAAAACATTCTCTTATTTGTTTAACTGATAATAAGCTCATAATGTTAAGTAACAATGTAGCACATAATGGATGTTTTGTTCTAAAAAATTGAGCTGTTTGTTGCTCTTGGTTAATGAATAGATTTAAATTTATCTCAGATCACCAGTTTATTGTAAAAGAATAGAACTCTTCATTTGACTTTTCTGACGCGGAACATTACCTTCCTCACGTCAGCTTTCGCAAATTACTGCAGCCCCAAAGGAGTAATCTCTTTTCCTTTGATGTCATGAATCACACGAGCTTTCAAATTTCAATGTCTTTGATTTTCGTGTGTTGCATTGTCAACGCACATTTGCATTGATTCAAAGCGAGGAAATTATTAATTAAGCAAGCAGATAAACAGACAGCGAAATTTACTAGTTGGTACTAAGATGCCAATGAAAGTAAACTTTGAAGTCTTAACAGCTTATATGTTAATGACGACGTTTCACTGAATGCATGAACACTTCAATTGAAGTTTGAAAGATAAATGTTGAGACTTGTACAATGTGAATACAGTAACTTTCGACATGCAATATTTGAAGCTAATATAATGATGACGATAAAAACTATTTAATTTTGTGTATACTTATCTTCGAAATATATTTGTTAATTTAGAATACATGTACATTCCATGAAATATAATGATTATATTTCATCCTACATTTTAATTATTATCAATGTTATCTTGTACTTATCCGTATAATTTTTAGGAATCAATTTATCAAGGATAATTTAAATTTTAATCAATATTTATCAATTAATTAACTTTGTGTCATAGTATAAATTACTTGAAAGTTTATTTTTTGGGGCTCAAAGGAGCTTTAAGCATTACACTTTTCGATATAAAAAAAATTTAATTTAGTGAATATCTTTCCTGAGTATCTTGATGCCGAATTTCTAACAATAATACCAAAACTTCTACAGTTATTGAAAAACAACAAACCCTTTTTTTAACTAGTTTGTGTGTGTGTATAATTTTTAATAAACAATAATTTAGCTGGTGAGCAAGATTTCTCAAAGTCTATATTATCGTATTTGTTTGAAATTTCTTACACATGTACCAAATGAGTTTCTCTGTATCTTATATATCAATAGTTAGATATATTGTTAACAGAAAAAAATTATATGTTTTAATCTGGCTTTTTCATAAAATTTCATAATTATCCTAATAATAGTATTTAATTTTGGTCTAAATTGTCTTAAAATATGTATAACATCAAAACTGCACATTTTTTTCAATTAAATAAAAACGTTTTTGTAAATTTTGATCAATGTTGTAATTCAGAATCATGCGCGCATTAAGATATTAATTTTCGTAGTTTTGAAAAAGTGTCCAATTTATGTTCCTTTATATCATTTTAAGATTTATTTAAATTTATGTTAAAATATGTAAACTAATGTAAATTTATTTAAATATCATATAGTAAAAGTTTCTAGTTTCTGCTTTGTTTCATTAGTCTGTTATATTGGTATCAAAAATTGTGTTTTCCGTTTAAGAGCTTTCAGAGGGTTTTTTCACTTAGTTGAGCCCTGAAACTACTTAAAAATAACTTTAGGAAAGTGCAAAACAGGGAAGAAAAAAAATAACTGTTAATAAAAAGGTATTTATTATGCGAATGATTAAAAGCAAATTTAATATACTGTAAGGTAAACAATTGTACAAACTCTATTCTTAAAAATTTACTGGAATCAAAATTAAAAATTAAATAAAAAAACATGTAGTAATATTATAGTTCAAAATGTTTAATTTTGCAACTTTTAAGCTTGCATCTGTAACTTTTGAATATTTTACAGAATTCTAACTATTATAACAGAAAGTTCGTCAATTCTGCTCTAAAACGGAAGAGTATTGATATTGCTAGACAATACCAAAATCTAGCAATTTATAAATATATATATATATATATATATATATATATTCTATTTATATTTTAAAAAACAGTCTGAGTGTCGGTGTTAATGTAACCAGGAAAAAACATCATCTCAGGAACTTCTCTTCTTGAGATAAATATTGCTCTTACGACCGGCTGGGAATCGATAGATAATTTTTTCTTCTCATAAATTTTCTGTCTCTGGTAAACATGGGCAACGTATCTTTAGAATGCCATTGCGTTCATTCCCTATTTTCGACCCGTTTTTCATTCCTTCTCTCCCTAGTCTTCCTTTCCTACATTAATGTAGTTATGACTTTGTTAAAAACAAATTGTTTCATAGCTTAACGAATAATTGGCGCTGCAGCATGACTGAATATGACTTTTGCTCCTGTAAAATCGACCAGAAACACAAAAATAAAATGAATCAAATACGAGGTGTGGCTATTAAATAATGAGACTGACGCTGTAAAATATTTTATTTTGATGTCATACACATTTACTTAATATCATCTCTATTGTACACCCCTCTTTTATTTTTACAGCATTCCATGAGAAACTTCCATTGTTCGAATCAGTGCTGGAAGTCTTCTTCTCTCAGCTCCTTCAGGACGCATACCGCTTTCTCATTCACAGCTTCAACGACTCAAATCTTGTTCCTTTTAATGCCAAATTTCACCTCAAGAAACAGATAGAAGTAGCATGGCTCAAGATTCAACGAATAAGACGGATGGCCAAGCCCTTGAATGCTATACTTGGCTAAACACCTCTTGACAGTCAATGTGGAATGAGCTGGCGCATAGTCTTGTGGAAAAATTTGCCTCACACATGTTTTGTTGATTCCAACAGCCTCAGCAATCGCACGAATACTTAATCGATGGTTAGATCAAACCTGAGTACTGATGTTTTCGATATTGGCATCCAGTTTAGACGTGGAAGAGTTATCTAGGCGTGAATCCTCTTCAACATCTTCTCAGCCATCTTGAAAATGCTTTAACCACTCAAAAACAGGTGCACGCAAAAAAACATTCCTTAAAATACATTTTTCAATAAATTATAAGTTTCAATGGCGGTGTTTTAAAGTTCCATATCGTGTTTCAAGAGCAACAAAAAATAACTTCAATGCGAACGAAGTCTTCCGGTATACGGATTTGGGCACAGAAACGAGAAGCATTGCATTCGAAAGAGAAGGCTTTATGCTTAACAGTTGTTAGTCGCTAGCGTTTAGCGCATGCGTACTTCTTTTATAGCACCATCAGTCTCGTTATTTAATAGCCATACCTCGCACATGCGTTTACGAAGATTTCATTAACTTCATGGTGTGAATTTCTTTCAATAGCGTCAATAATTAATTATATTGACCTCCCTCGAAATCTCTACTTATTAATTGTAATGTCAGAAATATGAATAAATATCAATATTAAAAAAACTACGCATTAACTTTTTTTCTTTAAAACTTGATTGACTTTAATTTATGCGGCCTCGGTAGTTGAGTCGTTATAGTCACGAGTTTATGGTCGCCGTAGTTTCTGTCTGGGCACTGATTACATTCCTGATGCTACTAAAGATCCATTACGTGGAGCAGCTTGAATACATTGTATTAATTCATAATCAACCTCCTCTTTTATAAAAGGGTTCCTTTGTGTCAAAGTTTTGACATGTCAACATTGACATGCAAACGATCCTTACTACATAAGTATTACATTTTTCACGTTACAGAATTCATAAATAGTTAATTGTTCTGTTCAACCGACAATAATTTCGAACAGCCCAAGTCTTTTAAATACCAAGCATTCTTAAGCAATTTTGAATAGTTCATCTCCTACTTTGATGAGAAGAAAGAGAGACGCCGATCTGGAAACGATAAGGCAGTCCCTGAGCTGCATCAAGTTTGAATGGACTCCTGTCACAAAATTGTAAAATCATAATTGCGTAATTAGCATAGTTAAATATCTACTACTTAAAAAAAAATTAAACATCTGTCTTAGAATTTTATTTTAATACCTTTAATTCACCATCAACGCAGTACCACGTTAAATCTGTCGAGGCTGAATGTCCTTATGGGGTGATATAGAAGTTTACAAATTAGTGTACCAGCTCAGGTGCCGTCTCCGTCATTTAACTGAGGTTCAGAATGGTGAAGTCTGTCACCATGTGCCCCTTCTATATATAAATGTGACATTAATAAAATAATCAATTAATTAATCAAGAAATTCGGAACTGGGTTTGGCGAAATACATGTAACAGAGATAAGTACAATTTTTTAAGATTATGTTTTAAACTCCTTTAATTAAAGTTAAGTATAAAATTTGCGAAATAAAAAAAAGAAAATATTACTGTAGCATACGAAAGTTAATTATATTTATTTAATTGCATATATTACAAAGTTCAAATGCGAAGCAGAAAGTAGCATAAAATAATCCGAAAATTGTTATGTTAGAATATGAAAAGATAAAACAGTAATTTTTTAAAGCTCAACATTTCTGTTCCAGGCAGAAATTTTGTCTTGTCTTGCTTCTTGTTACCATATACATATATGATTGATTTAAAATGCTAATATGTTTAATATAATATATTTTAGAAGTTAAATTTATTTTTTGTCACTGCCGACTAGCATATTTTGAGAAATTTTAGTTTTCGCATTAAAATCATATTAAGAACAAATATCATAAATAACTGGATATTTTTTAGATACTATACAATATAATCTCCCCTATATTCGATCAACGGGCATTCAGTATTACTTAAATACGTATTAAGTATCCATTTCATATTTAGTCGGTTACATCATAGTTTTTTAATTGACTTGATTTATTAAATTCTTAAATATAACATTTAAAGCATAAAACATTCTTTATATTATTCATTAATGAGGATGAAATTTTCATCCATAAATGTAATTTTTTATTTGAATTAATTAAAATTAAAGGATAGTTAACATTGATTCAATACATTGCGAATATATTTTTCATTCATTTTTATCAGTTTATTATACAATACTCATTCAATCTATTACAAATATATTTCTATAGAGGATGAGCATTTTCAAAAAAGGAAGTAAAAAAATATTTTGGAAACAAATGTAGTTTAAAAATACTTATTCAAAACACGAAACACAACTGAATCTTAACTAATGAATTTTAAATGATACTTATTTTTTCATTATTCTCTTGAAAGCGTTTATTATAAACAGGACATAATCACGTTATATTAAATGAACATTAACTTAATGCGGGGAATTCATCGAAACATTGGTGTAGTCCCAGCAAATGCCTCGTTAAACTCCGACGCAACGATCTATCATTGCTTAATACCAACAACTAAAGGTAAACATATTCAAGTATCTAAGAGACTAATCATTTTCTACTGCATCCCTTGCACATCCGACGACAAAACTGCTGTAATGAGCTATGAACGACAGATGGTGTAAGTCTTGGCACTTGACTATCGACAAACAATGACCGATAAAACGATGAATGTAAATGGCATGTGATGAATTCAAGGCAGCGACTCCAGAGATGAGATAACTCGATAACGCCGGCTATGCGAATAACAGTTACCGAGCACTTGTGATTGAAAATGACTAATAGCGGAGGTATTCTTGGTAATAGCAGTAATTTGTGTAAACACACAAGGTGATAGAAACGTAAACGATGATTGTAATTCACTTATTGTTCAGGATGGATCCCAACTGCTATTGTGCTGAAATTCCTTTGTGTTGATAGGTGCTGAGTTCCAATTCCACGACATTATTCTAGACGCGTTTAGCGAGTCTCAGTTGGATTTCTTGTACTGAATAAAGATGTATTATGGGTCATGATTTAAATGCAATTGATTTGCTAGTACATGAGTTTGTTTCCAGAAATCTAACCAATATGTGATTTTTATACGTCATTAATGATACACTCAAGGGGAGGGGGAATGATAATAAAAATGAAGGTCAATAAATTCATAATATTTTTTGAGTAAATTTATATTAAAATTTTGACCGAGTAAAATGTTTTGCCACACAAAGAGGAATTTACGAGTATGTTTTGTGGATTACCTTAGAAAATATAAGGTGATGCATGTATAACATATGTTATTATAAGAAGGAATGATTATTTTGATGAAATGTATGTAAAACTAAAAAAAGAACACATAAATAATTATTGAGCTAAAATAAATAGAACAAAACAAAATTTTACAATTTTTTTTCTCGCAGATATATAATGGAAACAAATAAAATATTTGTAGTATAAACGAAGAATATAAAACCAAAGATTTCAACGAACAGGAAATAAATTCTAAAACAGGTTGCTCTTTAAAAGGAATATCCCAAATTTGAAGGGTTGTAATTGCACAACTAAAGAATTTATAACTTTCTTATACAAATTACAAATAAAGTAATACTTTAAAGTCTGAAAAATTGTTAATGAACAAAGCGACACCACAAGAAATAGGAACAAATAATAGTAGAACACTTTCTTAGTTTGTTTGGTTTGACGGATCTATTTTTTATCACTATCATATTGGAAAGCTAAACAAGAACTATTGGCAACGGATCTCGTAATTTTGAACCTCTGTTAAGTGATGAGGAAGACACCTGAACTGGCATCTACTCCCTAAACTTCCAAACTATCTCTAGGACATGCGGCCATGACATGTCTCCTCCAGCATGAGGCCTCCAGCATGTCTGGAATTACAGTTTGAATGACTATAATTATTTGCGTTTCTGTTCGTCATTTATCTTCCACATTGGTGGAAGAGAACTTTGTCTTTTTAGTAGCAACAATAGAAAAAAACCCATAACATATAAATCAGAGCTTCTTGGAGGCTTTTGACTAAGAGCAATAGTGTCCGCTGTAGTCTAGTGGCCATGGTTGTAGATTCGCGGTTGGAGGTTTTCGTCGAATAGTGGATTCGAGCCTTGATGCCATTTAAGACCCTCCATGTAGGCGGGGCTGAGGCACGTTAAATTTGTCGAGGCTAAAAGTCCTTCATTGCCAGCTATGATGTCGCCCTCGTCATTTGAGCGAGATTCAAATTTACGAGGTCTGTTACCTATAGCCCTGGTGTTGCTTCTAACGCGACATTAATAAAATCAAGCCAATTTAGAATAAAAAAGACAGCCATTCAAATTTTCACACTTAAGAAGCTGCAAAAATGATTCGACGAGTTCAATAATCGACATTATATCGTTTGCATTTTTGATGGTGACCTCTCTCTCACCTTAAATATTTGTAATTTTATAAACTTTTAATTGTTATTTCTTTTTAAAAATACAAGTAATTTATTGATCTTAACATTTGTGTGTGTGTGTGTGTGTTACATGTGAAAGGCATTTTTCATGAATAATTTTAACACAATTAAAAAAATTCTAACTAATTTTTCTTCCAACCAAATAATTATAAATTAAACCTTTCTGAATGGAAAGTAAAATTATTCCATTTTGCAAGCTACTATTTAATATGTTTCTGAAAATAAATAATTATATAGGTTAAAGTAATAGTGAAGTATAAGTAGCTTAATTTAGTAGCTATACTTAATACTTAAAGATAAAGGGGGGAAATATTATAAAGAATAATTGATAATACCTTTTTTGTGCTACAATTGAAAATTATAATTTTTGTGACATACATTTTCTAATCGTAAATCTATCAAATAAGGAAAACTAAATTGAATTCTCTATCAAAATAAGTTAAAAAATGCATCCAAATTTTTTACAAATTTTTTTTTTTTAGTTTTGTTTTTATAAGAAAATTCCTAGCTCTTCCAAGTTACAAAAATTTTGATATTTTTGAAATAAAATACCTATATAGTATTCCAGTTGATATAATTGAAATACATTTTATATATTCTTAGTTGCTTTCATTCTTAACTATTGAATATTTTACTCTCTATATCTTTCTTAATTATTTATTCTCAATATATCTATAATTCTTAATTTGTCAAGAAAGCATGGTTAACTTTATTCAAACTAAGACTAATTAATTTTAAAGCTGCAATGATATAATTAATAACTAAGATAACACGGATTTTTCAAAAATTTAATTATAAATGTTCTCATAATTCTATAACGATCCTGAATTTATGCAATAAATCTGAATTATTCAGGTAGATACAGAGACTGTTAGGTAAAACTGTCACAACACATTTGAATGTATAGAGTTGTATTAAATTTTTAACTATATTATAAATTAACAACAGTTTTACGGGTAATTTAATTACAGCAGAACACAGTATATATTTATCAATCTTCAGGTTCAAAAAACCACCTATATGCAATGAAAATACTAAATTCTTGTGCGATATGCTAACAATTAGTAAATGACAGGGTACAGAAGTTAACGGTTTAGATAATTATATTTGAGTTGCGAGACAGAATTTAAATTAGAAATAATGTTATGTTATAATTTAAAATCAGCATATCTTAAGCTAAACATAAAAATTAGAATTTCTGAAGAAAACGGATGAAATTGAAAAGTGATTTCAAATTTGACTGAGAAAAAAGAATGACTTTCAGAATAATATGATAATAAGAGGAATAAGTTTCATTTTTTGATGTATCCCATTGGATCGACATTAAAAAAAAAAATAACACGTCAATCAATAACTCCCGAGACTAACATTGAAAACAACATTTTTTTTGCAAAATTTTTTTTATTCATCAACATAACACCTTTTGTTAATCACCTTTTAGGGTGATACAATCGTTCCAACGCTTTTCCAAATCTTTTTTTTCTTTTTTTCCCCAATTTTTTTTTTTCCTTTTTTTTTTTTCGCAAGAAATCTTTTTTGTTGCGAGTAAATAGCGATAAACAGCTTTCTGAATCATCGACTCGTTGCTGTTTTTGTTCCATCGAAAGCAATCGCGGCACCCACTTGGAAAAAACCTTTTTCATGCTCAATTTTTCATGAAGGATAGTAAATACACTTCCATATGATATCTGTGTCATCTCAGCAATCTCACGGAGCTTCACTTTACGATCTTTCATTATAATTTTTGTGTCTTCACTCACATTTTCCGGTGTAACGGCTTCCACAGGTCTACCCGAGCGTTCCGCGTCATTTGTGTCGGTACGACCACGTTTAAACTCGGCAAACCACCGATAAATCGTTGCTTTTTATGGACAAGAGTCCGGGTAACATTTTTCAATCCATTGTTTTGCTTGCACGGTGTTTTTACCCATTAAAAAACAATGTTTTATCAGAACACGAAACTCGGTTTTTTCCATTTTTTAAACAAACTACAAAACGACTTTACTGCAACCTCGATAACTCAGCTGTTTCTGGTCCGATCGACTTAAAATTTTGACACGTTTCAAGCAAAGGTTAGTACTCTAGAAAGACCTGGTTACTGGTTTACTACGAGCGCCATCTTTGGGTTAGTCTCGGGATTTATTGATTGATGTGTTATTAATGGAAATCATCGATGAATAATTAATAATAAAATTTAAAAAAATATTAGAAATAAAAATACAAAAAATGCACTTATCGTACTGTTTTGAATGCTTCAATGCCAGGTTAGCTGAATGGTGAAGGTCGCGAGCTTATGACTAATCTTCTTTCCCTCGAGTTGTGGTTTGGAGTAGTAAAATTACTAAATACGCATCATATAGCGGGAATAATGCACATTAAATATGTTAAAGCTCCTAATGTTTGTGTGGTGTGGAGGCGGGGAGTATGTTTTTCAGTTCAAATGCCTTCCTCTCGTTTGACTGTATTTCAAAATTATGAGGTTCGTTGTCAATAGCCCAAGAGTAGGTTGGCTGGTTAGTTTTATTAATGTCATATAAGAAGGAACACGGGGGCTATTGGTGACGTTCCTCGTTGTTTTGATCCTCGGTCCAGGGATTCGGATGACACCTGAGCTGGCACCTCCCTCTTCAAACTTCCACATCGCGTCAATGGAAGGACTTTAAGCCTCGACAGATTCAACGTGAATCAACCCCAACTACACGGAAGGTTTTTAGAGGCATCAAGACACGAACCTACGGTTCGACGAAAACAGCCGGCCGCGAGTATCGCGCCAGTGATAACAACCGGCCGCGATCATAACCAGTAGGCTACCTCCCCCTGCCCACGTGTACCTTTTTGTGAGTGTGACTTTAATAAAGAATCGATCAGCAAAACGTGTGAGGCTTTTACGGAATTTGTTCTATTGTTTTAGATTCAATTCTCGGATAAAGATTTTGAATTGTAACGGCTGTATTAAACATATTCAAAGCAAGTTGAAATATTTAACATTCAAACTATAAATCCGAGGTAACAACTTATGTAGGAGCGATATTATATAAAGAAAGATTAATTATTTTTTTAGTGTTTTAAAGTTTTAACTTTTTAATTTATTGAACTCCCATCTTGAAGTGAAGCAATTCTGAAATTTTGTACAGTTCCAATGAAATTTCAATACTTTAATATTGAGAACATTTAATTAACTCTTCAAAGATTAAATCAAATTAAATTTGGAGTCCAAAATGAAACTGTGTCATCTGGTAAAGAATTTTGTTACCGAAAAAAGAATATGGAATGAGTTTCCTTCGGTAGATCTATTTGGACTCATACTTGATATAAATTTTTGATTTAAAATAATCATATAAAAACATATGAATTATGTATCTTAGACTAAAATGTAGAAAATAATTTGAAAGAATTATTGAAACAAATTCTTTACAAACATGTTTTATTGATGTATAAAAAAGCGGAATTTAAAAAATTCAGGATGTCGAAAAAATTGTACAAACGTATGATGTTTTGATAAAAAAAAGTTCCAAGAAACTTGGAATTTAATTTTAATAAATGCTTAGGAGTTTTCTTTTTTTATGATTTCGTATTGTGGCTTAATTTTTTATCGTAATTTTCAGCGTCTATTACGATTTTTGTTTTAAACTCAAGATTTTTTTTTTTTTATAAAAAATATTATTTTATATTTTTCTGTGTACTAACAAAAAACTGTTTAGAAAAACTCTTTATTTTATTATTAATCATTTAGAAATTAAAGGTTTGCTCAAAAGATAGAAGGAAACATGCATGTTGTATAATTTACAAGCAAAACATTTTCGATTTGATTCAACAATGCTGTAAGTTTTAATGTGCTGCAGTAACATATAAGACATCGATTGCGCGAAACTTATACGTTGTTCTTAACGATGTATAAAATAACAGAACATCACATTCAAAATAAAGAAAATCAAAGTTAGTAACTATATTTCGATTTGAATTATCAGACTATCTAGAAAGGGGTGTGTGATGCATATTAAAGTTCCAAGTCTACACATAGACTTGGTGTGGAAGTTTGGATTGTGGGGTTTCAGCTCAGCTTTTCTTCTCCGTTTGAATGCGATTAAAATGAGGTCTGTTCGCAATGGTTCACGCGTTGCTTCTGAGTTCAACGTCTGTAAAAAAATAATTATTCAATCATCCTCAAATATATATTTTATTTTATTTATTGTTGTGGAGTAAACATGTTAAATTAAGTAAGAATTGTGATGCATTATATAAATTGATATACAAGTAATTTGTATAATTTAAAAATAGTTTACACTCAGTAGGAACCTCCCCTTACCTACCACTCATATCGTGTGGAGCTTCCTCTAATTTTGGTGATAGCAGATATGGACCATACAAATTTGCTGAAATCGTAGAAACTATCACCGTTGCTAACGTAATGCGAGCTCGGATTTCTCTCAGATAAGAAGTTAGAATGTTGGAATTTCTAACTGATCTTTCAACTTCATCCACAAATACTCAATAAGGTTGAGATCAAGTGATTGAGGGGGCTATTAAATCGATAGAAATTTTGAATCCCGTTCTTCAAAATAAAGCATTAATAGAATTCTAGTTTGGTGGAAAGATTCATTGTCCCAATGGATAATATATATTTCCACATTAACAAATATTAATGATCATTAGGAAATATTACGGCATTAAATGGGTGTATATAGGAAAGATTGGAGGTAGGCGCTGATATTGATGGATGCTTCCAATGGAACTTAGATGCCTCAAGAATATACAGGGAAACTACCCCTCAAACCGTGATTCCTGCTTCATCCGCTTGAATAGTTAGTTTACATGAGGCATGTCATAGCTTCATAATGTTTCGTGTATCCTGCGTCACGGAGAAAAAAATATTAATTCATCAGACTAGGTAATTTTCTGCGTGTTCAATTTCAGCGTTCTCCAGTCCAAAAAATTTTTTCTCTAGTTTACCGTAAAATCTTGTTACTAGCCAACAATTCAAATTATTTTGTTTTAAGATCCGTCTTATAAAGCGTACGGATATATTTTCTGATGTTCGTGAGTTGTAATGAGCTGAAAATTGTTGTATTTTATCTATTCTATTTCTATCACGTCAGTTGCCTGGTACCCCATTAATTCACAAGTGAATTTCTTCTGTTATTCAGCTTTCCATTCGATGGTTTGGGCCACCATTCTTTGAAAACTGAAGAAACTGCCCATTCCTTGCCTCTTGTGCCATAGCTAAACTCAATGTTTAAACACTAAGAATCAATGAGTCGATCAAAGAGAACAATAATTACACAATTTATTAGCTGCTTGTTACTATAACAACAATTATAAATGCTCTTCCGGACAAAGGCTTTAACTGTCTTAACTCAATCTACCAGTAATAATCTAACGGATTCTTACCACTAAGCCTTCCTTGACTTCAAACATACATTAACCAGCCGATAACTTGTAACGATTCTTGGCTCCGACTTCAACTCCGACTCTGGAACAATTGCTGAACACTGGAATCTCTCAACCTCAACTTCTCGAACCACTTAACCTCTACTTCAACCTCTCAATCGCTACATTCAGTCTGAGTTTATATATTTCCTAACTCTCCTGCTTCACTTCATTTCTACTTGCTTTACATAATCACGTTTCATTTTTGGTTGGGCAAAGGTTGTTTAGCAAAAGCAATCAATATTAATTAAAAGTCCCCAAGGTTAGTGAAGAGAAACCGCGAATAGCCCAACGTCACAACTGTTGAACAAGAAAGGTCAAGAAGGGTAACAACTTCTGTTATATTAGAACCTTCCCTTCTGGCGCCTGCAAGAGTACCGCATTCAAAATCCTTCAAATCTTATATCTTCTCTATAAACAGGTAAACTGCAACACTTATTCATGTTTTTGACAAGGAGAAACCATTTTATCTTCAGTTCCGGTTTATTGTTTCAGATCTTGTGCTGCGCGGATGAGTAGAAGTTTGAGTGATGTTTCTCAATCGTTTGTTGATAGGTTTTAAATCTCGATATTTTCTCAATAATTCAAATAATAAATCATATTAATCTGAATAGTTAGTCAAATTCAAAATCACGTTTTTGTTGTTGTTTGATGTAGGATTTAATACAAATTATTTTAATACGGTTAAATTTATTTCTTCTCTTCTGCATTGCACTTGTAATGAAACCTGATCCTTAGATTACATAAAAGAGATATTTCTGCAATTGTACTTAGTCATTTAACTATCATGATTCCATCCTTATGTATTTTGACCGATAATTACTTGATTTGATGAGAAACTGTTAGGAACAAATTGGATTTACCCCAGTGAGCAAGTACTTTGGACATTTTCTTTAATTTTAGTTAAACTGTTAGAATTTCTATTCAACAAGAATAAAGAATTGCTCCCAGAAAAACTTCTCTCAAGAAGATGAAGACGGTCTCATCGGCTGGAAAATGCATGGCAACCATTTCTTGGAACGCGAAAAGCGCGATACTCATAGAGTTCTTAGAAAATAGAAAATCTGTCAATAGACAATATTACAATGAGTTTTTCACACCATTTCCCATTCCTAATATTAAATTTCCCATTCTTAACGCGAGTACTTTGTGAATCACCCTCGTAAACAGTTAAAGAATATTTGATATTCCTTCAAAAAGAAAAGTTTACGAATATGAAAATTTCAAATATTTAGATATATGTAATATTCTTTCTCTTCTTTTCAACTAACTTGTATGAAATTTTTATAATCCTGCTGATCCGTAAAAGAATCCGATTTGATTTTGAAAACTATGAGTAGAACAAGAATAATGAATCGTCAAAAAATGATCATTAAATAATTTTAAAGAGAAAACATTTCCTTACACGATGCGTATTGAAACATAAGA
Organism: Nephila pilipes; assembly: GCA_019974015.1. Classification (NCBI taxonomy): domain Eukaryota; kingdom Metazoa; phylum Arthropoda; class Arachnida; order Araneae; family Nephilidae; genus Nephila; species Nephila pilipes. Next base: position 183,607 of record BMAW01095941.1, read on the forward strand.
AACTTCCCTTTTGTCATACTCACGAAAGATCTAGAAAGATTTTTTTTCGAACGTGTCATCAGTATCAAAAGTTGTTCTTGAGCTAATATCCAAATCTCTTATTGGTACATGCGTAAGGATTTGTTGACCATGCAAATTGTAGCTATTGCAGCCAAACGCTTAACATTATGATATTAAAAGAAGAAAATAATTGTACAAATTTTTAGACATAAAAGTAAGTTTTTATTTTATTTTATTTATTTATTAATTGATGAGGATTATGGGGCTACAAAGGCCCCACACACAACACAAACGCATTATCCTTTTTTTCAGAAATAGTATGTTATAAGAGACTTAATATGTTTTGACTGAATAATATCTTCCATTTCTCAACATTATCAGCTTGAAAGGGGAGAATATCGAATCGTTTGGCAATATTTTCTGTTTTGGTGAATATTGTCGATGATATTTTATGCATTTTCTCATTCTTCATTCATTATTTTACGACAAATTTCTATTTTGATACGAGAAAGTATTAATTGTGTATCATGCATAAATCTATCTTGGGAAAAAAATTTTAATCAACTTTTGTTCAATTTATGTGACTTAAAATAGTAAACTTCGTCAGATAGCGCATAATAGTAAGTTTTGTATTTTTCGTTTTTTTTTTTTTTTTTTTTTTTTGTTTTTTATTTTGCCGTAACAAGGGAAGTCAAAAAGTTATTTCATTCAGTTTCTTTTGTTATTTCATCTTGATATATCATTTAGAGATTCTTTGAACTTTGAACATTCAGATAAAAAATATGTTTTTACATTTAAAGTGAAATAAAGCTTTTTCGAGAGTTTGGTGTGTGTGTAAAAGTTTTGCACAGACAACATTTCTTCATTTTAATTTTGTTTCTGTACTATATTGCTCCACATTTTGAGAATCTGCTACTTTTCTAAAAATCCGTTTTATCGTTAGACACAATTTCGTTTTATTCTTGAATGTTTAACTCTCCCTCTAAACTAAATTTTTCATTTCACAATTTTGCGAAAAAGTTCATCAGTAAAAGTAGTTTCCATACTTTTTTTAGATTAGAGTCATCAATTTTTCCGTAAAGTCTTAGACTAGGAAGTTTTACTGTGGTGTTCAATTAGGTTCAATATGTCGCAGAAAAAAATTTAACTTATTCTAAACCTTCCAGCATATCAATTCAAAAAACTGAAGTCTACAAATTCTTGTATATGACTGATTAAAAGGTTACTTATTTTATCTGAATCATTGTATTACGGGAAAACTGACGGGATGAAAGAGTCGTTGATGGAGAATTCCAGAAAACGTATTAATTCATTTAAGATTGGTTTTTTTCTATTTATTTTCATATAAATAACACGAAACATGCACTTAACACTAGAAAAGAAACTATTTACCAGTTTTTAATCAATGTTACATCGTTTGATCGCATATACAGTCTAAAAACAAAAGTAAAATGTTGCGTATGCGCGTATTCATGCGCTCCACGCGTATGCATGAAATGAGTATCCAATCAGAGGCGGGGAGAAGAGCGCGAGACGCAGCATAAAGGATGACCATTTGAAAAGATTTTATACAACAAAAAATATCCAGAACTGCCTTTTAGATATAAAAGTGTGTTCTTCAGTCTATATTCTGTAAGCTTCTCGGTCCAAAGAATTAATCTGTAATTATTTTGGAAAACTTTTTCAGCCTTTCGTCGAGAAATTTTTAATTTATTATATTTTCATCCTGAAAATTTTACACCTTATCTGTTTATAGTTTGAAGAAATTAAGAAGCATAATATAAAGTTAAATTCTTTTAGTCAAACTTATAAGTAATTCAAAATCAATTCAATTTAGAATTAGTTACTTTTATCGTAGCTAGAGTTATAATAGGCCTATTGAGCAAAAATGTGAATGTGTAGCTCATATTTGTTGTAAACAACGATTTAAAAGCACTTTTCAGAATCTTGTAGAAACATTGTTTGGTGATAGCTGTTTGTTTGGGTGTATTTAGCGGTACGATAATGTATTGAATATTTCATCAATCAAATAGAGAAAATGATTATTGAGTTACTGAGCGAAAATGTTTCTGTTTCGTTACAAATAGTGAACTTTAAACTTGCGCTCTTCCTCATTTCTTCCTATCAGTATTAAATATCGAAAGAGAATCTATTGTAAGGGATGATATGAAAAGAGGAAATGAAATGGAAGCTTGTGGCGATTTTATTGAGAATGATTTCCTCTTTCTCACTTCGTTTGATTTCTTCTTTTTCATTGCGTCGTTATATTTAATGGTGGTAGTTGGGCGTAACGATTTACATAAAACAAAGTGACACACATAAAAAAGAATCGAGTTCGTGTCAGTAACCTCAGGGCCTTACATTAAAGACAAATTTCACCTTCATAAAAAGTCACAAATAGCATAAGTGAATAGGCTGCAATTCACGACCATAAAACTTTTGAAACCGAAAGAAAATAACCCTCACGCCCATAACAATAACAATTTAAATAAGGAGATTTATTTCAGTGGAAAATTATTCTAAATGGTTTCACAAATTTATGGTTGCAAAACTTCAAAGTAAAGACATTATGAAATAACTGGCTTACAATTAAGGACAATTCTTGAAGATAAATATTGCATTTTAACATTGCTTAGTTTAATTTATTAAATTTCTTTCAAACATTTTACTAAAAAAAATTATGGAAGAGTTTATAAATTTTCACAATGAATATATATTATCTGGAAGATTTAGTATGTTTCATAAATCGTTTTTTTTCCTAATGAAATATGAATGAAAAGGAAGACTATATAAATAACTTCATCAAATGTTATCTGTTATTGCTTTAAAAATGAAACTGTGTAATCAAAATCAAGAGAAATTGATAGAGTTATCAGTTTAATGATATTAAAGATATTCCATAAAATAAAGTGTTGTCATTTTAAGACGCTGAAGTAAATATATTGTGATCAACAGCTGCATCCTGGTAGAAATTTGAAACCAGTTTTCAAAAGTAGTCTCCATTAAATGCTAAGGTTAGCGTTTCTAAGTAGGTATCTCACTCTTCGAACTTCCATATCATATCAAATAAATAAGAAAGCTGCATTCGTATTTAACATTCAGAAGCCTCATACATCAACGCGATATTTCTAGCTTCCTTTTTTCTCGTTGCTTTTAAATTAATGTCGCACTGAAGAAAACGCATCTTTGGGTGATGTTAATGTGATGTGAAAGTGTAGTTCATTGGCCTAAGAGCCCGATGGGGCCTTACTGCGCCAAACAAGACTTAGCTGTGGTCAAGAAATTTAAAAAAAATTTTAAAAAAATGAAAATTGGTTGTCAAGTAGGAGGGTTGAAAATAGAAAAGGATCACTAGGGTATTCCGAAGGTATACATCACACGTGTTTACCAAACACAGTAAACCTCATGGAAAAGAAAAAGATCATCAGTGTGCCTCGAAATCACGATGCCCATACCTACCTAAAGAAGACGAGCTCCTGAAGTCCCCTGATATTACCCCCAGAAACAGGGTGCCAGGCTATACCCCCAGACGCTGGATACCCATTTTAGTCCCCTCTTAAGACATGCATACATCTTTGGGTGATAGATTTTCCTATTTAGAAATGAGGCGGCAGTAGCCGGATGGTCAAGGTCTCAAGCTCGTTACTAATAGTGTTTTAATCAAGTCACGTGTTCATATCTTGGTTCCACTAAAGACATATTTGTGTAGTAAGGATAATGCGGATAAATTTGTCTGGTCTCAAAGTTTTCCCGTTGTCATACGTGTAAGTTAAGAGAGTGGTTTGCTAACTCAAGTGTAGACATTGCCATTTGACGGTTGTTTAAAATGGTGAAGTCTGTCGCTAATGGTTGGTTGGTTTTATTAACATTTCACTAGAAGCAATACGAGAGCTATTGGTGACAAATCTCGTTATCTTAACCTCATTCAAGTGATTAGGACGCACCCCAACGGGTGCCCCCTCTCTTAATTCCCACACCTCGCCAATACTATCCCTAACGACATTCGTGCTTCTCTTATGTACTACGATAGTAAAACAATCAGTCAATGAGTGAATCACAATGCAGCCACCAGCAGACAAACGACGTGGAAAAACATCTTACCGCTGCTTCCTATTCGTATAAATACTGTCTGACACATGACTGTAAGACCGTAAGCTACGAGTAGCTTCACTTTAATCAAACAAGTGTAAACTCTAAGAGATTGATTTAATTAACCAGATAAGTAGAGACACAACTCAAATGGCTCAGTATAAACCGTTACTGTCGAATATAAATTTTATTTCCGTCTTCTGCACTGACAATGAAGGAACAAAAAATTTGGCATAGAAACCAAAACAAGCCAGTAGAATATTATTAAAAAATGTCATGAAAATTAAATTTTGAAGGAGTTCTTCATAGTGATTGTCTTTTTTTTAATTAAATTGGAGAAAAGAATGATCAACGAATAAATTTTTTCTTAAGTCACTCACGAAATTAAAATGATATTCATATTTTTTTTTTTTCATATCGAAAGCAATTCTAATCATCAAACTGTTTTCTGTCACTGAATCTTTGGTTTTGACAAGATTAAAACAGATAATTCCTTTTTTTTCTGGACTTTTTCATAACTAATCTAATCTTGGAATTAAATTAAATGAGTCACAGAAGGAAATTTCTAATTTTACTGGAGTTTATTTCTCTTTCTTAGTTCTCTTAAAGTCAAGTTTCTTATTTTCTTTTAAGAAAAAAGAATCTTGCAAAAAAAGGTTATCATTTTTTTTTTCTATTCATTCGATTGTATCTTTCAATGCATGTGTTTGAAATATTTTTATAACAGACGAGTTTAAGATTGAATTTGTACGTTTTCGAATTTTTTTTAGCGATAACCTGTTCAATTACGCTCATCCTTAAAATTTTGAATTAACTCTAATTTATTATTTCTTGTTATGATGGGAAGATCTTTATTTATTTATACAATTTTTTTTAAAAAAAATTAGGAAGGATTTTTATTTAGGAAAATTTAGGATATATTTTTTTGAAAATATTTATAAAACGAAACGAAAAAATTACATTCCATTAAGTTTAAAATATTCTTAGACATTCATTATTTAAATAATGTTTTCTTCGGTAGATTTAAAGGTAACATTCAAAAATTTTCTTTAATCATTTCAAAAAGACAAAACAGTGATACTATTAATTAATGAAAGTTTTAAAATCGAGCAAACTTTTACATATTGTTATGATTATGGTGTGATTCTAATTTAAACTATTAACTTCATAATCAAGATTATTTTTTTAAATATTCCTCCCACAGACAACAAATATGGCTATGGTAGATGAGTGGTCATGTTCGCGAGGTTGTGGTCGGCATTGTTTCCATCGAGTCGCAGATTCGAGAACGAATGCCACAAAAGACCCCCCGAGTAGTGGAGGTATGTTAAATCTGATCGAGATCCCATATTTTCCCATAGGAGTGGTGTGGAAGTTTGGAAGGGGGGTACCAGCTCGGATGTCGTTCTCGTCACTACAACCGGGGCTCAAAATTTCGCGATCCCTCACCATTAGGCTTCGTGTTGTTTCCAAGTGTAATGTTAACAAACAATTGCACGTTCACTTACGCAATCAGTAAATTTTGAAAATATATTAAATTTTAGCTGTTTTGTAAAAAAAAAAAAAAATGTACAGTTTTCTTAGGAACGTACTAAGCAAAAAATATTGGGAATGTAACTTTGGATGTTGAATATACAAACAGAGACCATCCGCTACGAAAGCAAACTTATATGGCAAAAAAAAAAAATCCTTTAAATTAAATATTGTCTTAAGTACATTACAAATTTTACATCAAATGCATTAGATTTCCAAAGAGAAAACTATACTTCTCTATTATATTTCATGTTTTTAACAGTTCGAAATGCTTACATTTTAATGTATTGTGCATTACTGTTGTGTGAAGTACACTCTATAACAAAAAAAACGACGCACCAAGAAGGAGTTGCCGATTGTAATGAAATTTCGTATGCAAAGACATTTGAACCGAACACGCAAAAGATTAAAATTTCGTGTCCCATGAAGGAACAGCGGGAGCAACTGCGCAAAGAACTGCCCACTCAGCAGGTGTATATAAGAAGCGATTCTTAATCAAATGGTCACAATTTCTGTTGCATTGCGATTTAGGATACCTTTCAACGACTGAAAAAATGCCTCGTTTAGGATTCGAGCTCATTACTATCAACTATCTGACTTTGAAAGATGTCGTATCATTGGATTGAAAGAGGCAGGTTGGGCGAATTGCTCGTCATATGGGTCGAAGCGATGCGGCGATTAGAAGATGCTGGCAAGAATGGGTGGACAATTGCAGATGTCAGCGTCAGGATGGTACCGGTCGACCTAGGGTCACAGCAGATCGGAAGGACAAAGTTATTATCAGATCAGCTGTCACAGCGCCTGATTCATCGTTATCAGACGTGCGACCCACACACGAGTGTCCACCATGATCATTCACAGATGACTAATAGAGCGAAATCTACACCTGTACCGACCGTTACCCCACCTGCCACTCCCGCCTGCTTACTGTCGAGCCAGATTACAGTGATGCTTGGCTCGATCAGGTTGGAATGATGCTGACAGGAGGCGTATAGTGTTTAGCGAAGAATCCCACTTCCAACTGTGCCCTGACGAACATCGAAAATTTAGAAACCTTAAAAACTTAGTTTTGGGTTTCTTAACTTGTTTACTGAGCAGGTTTTACCATTTTCTTTTTCATACTAGAATTGGTTTGCTAATATAATTTGATATAAAGTATAGAAAAAAGGAACATGCGTTTGTGTTTGCGGTTGCATATGTATTCAAAATTAACAAATTCACTAACGAAAAAGAGAGAGAAAGAAAAAATAATATTTGATACTTGAATTAGACCTATTGCGATATTGCTTCTTTTACAATTTTATATACAATGCATTTAAAGCAGGAAAAAATGTTAAAAAATGTAGAAGTTTGATGATAAACTTTTGAATAAGTTTGAGATATTTGAAATCCTTACGTTACATTTGTTTGCTTACAACTCATTTTCTACATTCTTTCCAAGATCTTTTTTCTGCAAGGGTGAGTGCCATGTTTGGCGAAAATTAAAATAATTTTTTTTCAAAGCCAAAAGTCAAGAAACGCAATAGTATGAGACGATATTTAAAATTAGCAGTTGATTTTGATAAAACGTTTGAAAAAGAATAAACTGGATGTAAGCCATTGAAGAAAACAACAACATATTAATCAAATATGATTTTATGTAGCAGTAACAAACGTAGTTTTTTTATCTTAATAACCAGAACCAAAGCAACTGTGATGTAAATTCGGTAAATTGAGTTATCTGTTACCTTAAAGAGTTGTTTTTAAAAATTAGCGCATTTCTTCTTTCTTTAAATAATTTAAAAAGAATTTAAATACTTTTAAATACTCCACAAAATCTTCTTAGAAACAATATTAGACTTAATGTCCAACAGTCCCGGTAGTCAAACAGGTATTCCCCAGGCGCAGCAATTCTCTTTCTGAGTTTTTCTGTATTAATATTAAGAAGGGGAGTGTCACGTTGTTCCCAGACGATTTTAGATATTAAACCTAATTCGCGAAAAAATTTCTCTAAAATCGGCTATTCATTAGAATACTTTGGTATTCACATATATTGCTTAAAATACATTATACTTAATATGTACGAAAGAAAAAAGGATTTAATCGAAAATTGTAGGCTTTATACATAAAATTATTACATAAAAAATCATATCATTTAAGAAAATACAAAATATACTTACATTTATAACACAAATTTCATGGTGTAATGATGTACCATTACATGGAATATTAAGATATAAAAAATGAATCTTATTTTGCTGTATGGAATTTTTATGACAAAAAATTCTTCAATGCATAATCCAACTTCACATGTCTTTCGCACATATTTTGTCAACTTTTGACGCTTCACGCAAGATTTTGAACAAAGGGCATCTACTATCAAGAGCCCATAAACATCCATTAATTCTCATTCGAACTTCTAAGAAGCAAGAAAGAAAGAAAAAAGAAAGTGCACCCTTAAAATCATGTCATTACATTTAAAGAGCTCCGATCCACAACACGTATTTTTAGCAATTACCCCCCCCCCCTGATAACCAGAAGTGAAATCGACGCCTATATCACCAAGGTCAACACTCCAAATAACATATCTGTATAGATTTCGTAGTATTTTTAAGTCATCTAGTAACAATAATTTTTTTTAAAAAAAAAAACGTTCTCATCAAGCGTATCGCTATTGATACGTTGGCTGCAGCAGGTATTCTCAGAGCGTATCTAATGTGATGCGCCGGGCACAGGAGGGCAAATGCGAGGATATAGAATGTGATACGCTGGGAGTGAACGGGTTAAGTCGGATTAATGAGATGACCATGCATCTAGAAAATGTCTGAATATTACACGATTATCGCGAAAGTTAGCACAAAACAATGCTTTGACTTGGCGCCCAATGTGAGGAGTTGCTCCTTCTTGCATAAAGATAGTGGTTTGCAAACATTGTCGTTCCTGTAAAGCTGGAATGACCTGCTGTTGAAGGAGTTCACTGCACCGTGCACTCGTGACAGAGCATCTTTTAGGACCTTGGAGAGTGAGAGTTTCAAAGAAAAAAAGTCCGAGGATAAACTCAGCAGTAAATCCACACCAAGCAGTCACGTAAACAGATTGAAGGGGTTGTTGATGCAGGACATTAGGAGGTGAAGTACCCCATATGCGGCAATTTTGACTATTCACAGCTCCATCTAAATAAAAGTGTGTCTCATCTGACCATAGAATTTTCCAAGGCCACGCGTCATCGACTTCAATTCTCGCCAAAAATCGCCAAGCAAATTGAAGGCGCGTTTTGGGATCTTGAGGTTTCAGCGTTCGCATCACGTGGATCTTATGCGGATACAATTTTAAAATAGATCGCAGAATTTTTCATACTGTCGACCACGGAATCTCCAACTCGCATGATACTAATCGACCACTTGCTGAAGAATAGATGCAACTGGAGGCTCTTTCAACAACAGCAGTGGCGACTTCTTCGGCAATTTCAGTCCCAACCGGTTTCCGTCCTCTTCCGGGCAGCACACCAAATCTCCAATCTCTTCAAATTTCATGATCATCTTCCTCAAACCAACCCGGGGCATTTTCGAAGATCCTTGAAACGAAGAAATTCACGCAGAGCACCTAAGTGGTTGCTGCTGTTCTGATAAAACAGTTTTACCAGTAAAGCTCGATTTTTTTTATTTTTTTTTGTAAGGGCATGGTTAACGATGACAAACGAACGCTGAATGATCCTCTGGCTATGACTGCAAGTTCATACAGATGTTTTACGGATTTGCATGAGGAATATTCGATAAAATCCTCATGGAGGTCAAAATTTATACAAATTTTTTTATTGCAGAAATCTTTTTCCCATGGTCCTTATAGCATATATTCCAAGTTTCTTCAAAATCCGATAAGCAGAGCAGGTTCTACAGGCCTCTGAATAATGTAATTTTAATTATAACCACCCGGTACATAGATATTACCGTCGCTAGAATTAATGTTATTTTCCTTTACGACATTCGATCTAAAAGAAATGTGCAAGTCTATAAGTTCAGATTTTAATGTTCTTGATTGAATAAAGAACGTAAAAATCTATATTAAACAACTAAGAATGCCATTAAATAAAATATGCGGATTCTTACTGAAAATCTCTATTAAAAATCTCATAAGTAGATTTGGATTAGCAAAATCCTACGCAATTTTACTCGTAAATTATATTATCAAAGTCACTTAATCTTTCGATTTTTGTAGAAAATGCAAAAATACTTTTTCTTATACACAATTTATTCACTTTGTACTATTTGCTTGTTTATAATCCTTTGATAGTCACTTCCACTTCATTTTTTTAAACAATTGAATAAAATAATTATAACAAAAAAATGGAATCCTCATTTAATTCTTAAAAATTAATTTATTTCCTACAATTTGTCTTGCATTTATGATTTTTTTTATATATATGTCAGGAAAATGAAAAAAAAAAAGTTAAACTTTTCTATTCTGTGGAGGTTTTGAATTGAATTGTTGGAATCGTAAATATTTTTTAAGAAGTTTTTTTCGTTGTTGAATGGAATATATCAAACGAAAAACACTTTCCAATATTTTTTATATGTGACAAAAAGGAAGTGACAGAAAAAAATTCTTCTCCCCCCCCCTTCCTTGTCAGAACATAATCCAACAATGTTCGACATTTCTTGACCGTTCGTAACAATTGAGAATTGACGTTTCACATGACATAGAAAGAACTATATTTCATGGAGGATGTATTTCTCTCTCTCTCTCTCGTAATTTTTTATTTCAAAATAAATACTTTCTTAGGTAGAGGTTACGAATATAGATCGAATAATATTTCGGTTACTTATTCAAAACTCTCTCGAATCTCTCCAGTTGGGTTAAATAAATCAAAACAACGTGGCTGTGGTAGCCTAGTGTTTAAGGCTTTGTGTAAAATGGTATAAGGTGATGAAGCTGATAGGTTATTCCTTCTTGAAATTTTTGTTTTTAAGTTTCTAGAATGCGTTCACTGGTATCCGAGCGGTCGTGTTCGCGAGACCACGGGCAACATTGTTTCCGTGGAATCGTGAGTTCGCGTCTTGATGCTATTAATGGCCTGTTGTATAGCGGGGATGATACACGTGAAATCTTCCAAGGTCCTAAGTCTTCACGTTGACGTGGCAAATTGTAGTTGGATATTTTTTCACGCAGAGGATATTCATTGGGAATCAAATTAAATGAAGTGATTGGAATCCTATTTCAAAAAAGACCCACTTTTCTTCTATGAATATAGAATCACCCTTTTTTCTTTTTGATCATGAATGTTTTGTATAATCCTTAGCACATATCAACAGGATAAAAATGCATAACTTCAAAGCATTTTCTTTCATTAAAATTAAAGCAACTTGAACGTTTTCGAACAATATTTTGAACTATAACATAATGTGCTAGTTGTTGTGTTTAAGACTGTTCTATTAACGTCATACTAAGAAGGAACACGAGGGCTATTCGCAACAATAATAATGAAGTTTCCAATAAAACATGTCCTTTTATCAAAACGCAGTGGATGCTAATTAAATTAAATTTCACTTTTTGGCCTGTTTTTTTGTGCTTGTTTCCTTTTTCATCTGTTTTTTTTCCACACTATAAAAAGGTATGCAATTTTCGGCGTCAGCTTCTAATCCCCCGAAATTCATGTTATTCAATGCTTCTACCGGTAATGATATTGGGCTAAGCTTTTTCTAACACATTCACGTAAAAAAAGGAACTTACAAATCGTAATCCTCACAATAAATAATAGCTTTTAAAAACAGATTCAAGGTAATTTATTTAGACAACTACATTTAAGAGGTTCCTTGATAAGGAACAATTAAGCTGGACGCGAATAAATTTGACCTTGAATGAGTATTAGAAAACTCAATTAGAGAAAAACTAATATTAAAAAGTGTTTTGTAATCTTTTGAAAAAAAGAAAATTATTCATTGATGGCTGAGTTTTTTTAAACTCAACTGAAGCAATTAACACAACTGGAGAAAGAAAATGGAACAAGACTTAATTAAGAATAAGGATTATTAGCATTGCATTTGAAAAAAGGAATTCCCATTTTAAAAGTCACATAATTAATTAGTAACTGAACGAAATGAAAAACAATTTTACGGAAATTAAAAATCAACTGTTAACTGAATTTTTTTCTTGTTTTTGACATTTCAGTTTAGATGTGATGATTCTTTATGTGTTATATTATGTGATGATTCTTTATGTG
>BMAW01095941.1:195434-207129 GCA_019974015.1 Nephila pilipes
GATGATTCTTTATGTGTTATATTATGTGATGATTCTTTATGTGTTATGTTATGTGTTATTCATTATAAAATAATTTGAAACAAATTTTGATAAATGACAGATATTTTTAATTTCCATAATATGAGAATTTTCTTAAAAAAATCATGCGTTAAAAGAAAAAATTAGATATTTAAATTATATTTTAACCATATTTAAAGGGATACAAAATGTACAGAAAAAAGGCCAGTTTGTTTGTTAGGCATTAGTAACTTGTAAAACGGAAATTTGATTTCAAATCAGTGGATCTGTTTCTATCAGTTACATAATAGAGTTAAATAAAACTAGGAATAAAAGTTACGTTTGTACATTATTCACACACACATATATATATATACATATACATAAATTGTACAAGGTACAGTGGAAGCATGTGTAATCTATTGCTTAAAAATAAGTATAATTATTGCGATAAAAATAAAATAATAATTAGATTTAGTAAAACTTATTAAATAAATGCATATATATCAAGAGTAATGATTCAAATATGAACTTAAAATCATAAGAATAATAAACTCTATTAACAATTTAGATATTTTTGAAAATTCTCAGAAACTATTAAGAAAATGAGACTCCCTCCCCCAAAGGGAGATAAAGTAACTTAAATTTCTGTTTCAGGGTTTAGACTGAAATACGAGGTAAAACTTGTTTTATGAAACCCAACTAGCCTATTCAGCAAAATACTTTATAAAATAAATTGGTATTACCTTAAGTCGAAAGAACTAGGACAAAACATCCTAAAATATTAGACATAAGAATATAGTAAAATATATTACAATAAAATATTTAAATGATATCTTATTTTAAATAAATTACATAAAATAAATTTAAAAATAAGTGAATCCAATAATAATTAGCATTGAATGATATTGAATCATACTACAAAAATACCCAACCACTTCCGGTGCAAATACCTATTTCACATCTTTTGTGATAAAAGTTGTGAAAAGTTGTATTATAATGCACTAAAAGCAAAAAATTACATAAATTTTAAAAAGAAATTATTTTTCGTAAAATGTTTATTTCATTTGAAAAATAATGAAACACATTGAATTGAACTTACTTATAAATAATTTTCTTAAAAAAATAACACTCGCATATCACTATCTATTGACATTAATCAGAATTTTAAAAAAAATAATAATTGTAAGAAAAATTTAATTATTATCTACTTCTAATTAATAGTAAAACCCTTTAAATAGAATAACCTTTAACTCTTTTGAGTTTTTAAAAAACTGTCATATATTTTTTATTCTATTTTTTTATTTTTCAAAATTTAAGTAAATTTCAAAACACTAATAGGGTAAAAATTCTACATTTTTTTTGAAAACTCATTTAAGACAATAATTCTGAAATTTCTTTAAAAAAAGATATAATTCCTACATTTTTCGAAACCGAATTTTTGTTATGTACGAAATAATTAAAGATTGTATACTAAAAATAGAAATACGGTTATTGATACTACAGAAAGTGATCACATTGACGTGAAAGTTTAAAATATCATTTTCATCAAATATATTTCAGAAATTTTTCTTATCAATAATTCCTAACTTAAAGTCTAAGTAGTATTTTTCTATTTGATTTTTACTAGTTTAAACCTAAATAAAAAGCATAAAAGCGTAAATTAGTTTTATATTCATAGTTATCATTGCAATGAAAAATAATAATCATTATATTTCTATATAAAAAAAAATTAATTTTTTATATAAAATATTTTTTTCATAAAAATGTCAATAGGTGTTAGTTAACACTGGTATTAATATCTAGTCCTCCTTGAGGTATGCCTTTAATTTTCTTATATTTTTGTCATTAAATTTAATATAATTTCGTTTAAATATGAAATTAATTTAATTTTTCGTTGAAATAAGATTAATTTTGCATTTCTTAAGATAATCAAATGTACCCTTACAAATAATCTATATCGTATTAAGAAAAATCGCCCAAAATCATAGCTTTGGATAGAGTATACGAATATTTCTCTGCTTTTAATATGTTTAATACCTGAACAATACGGAAATAACATTACATTACGAAGTCTATTTAGCCTCTTATAATTTATACTTAATGGAGTCTTTTATAGATCGATATATTTATTCACACACACATTGTTTGTTCTTTATTCTAAAATTGCGGTTCTTTCCCCAATAAATAATCGCAAATTGAATTTATTTTTAATATGTCAATTTTAACTAGGGAACCATGGTTTAATTTTTCTGCTTACCTTTCGTCAAATTTTACTTTTGATTTTATGTGAAACTACAGCTGATAAAATCATTGCAAGAACAAACGTACTGATTAATTGCGGTGTAGCGTTTGAAGATAATTTATTATGTTATTAAGAAAAAAAGCAAATTCTGATTTTTAAGTTTAAAATATTTAATGAGATTATGTACAGATATTATACAAAAATATGTGACAGGAGATACTAAGACGTCCGTCTGGACAGGGAACAGAGCAGGGACTGACGCTCTTTGAGGGCCATAGACCTCCAACGGCTTATCGCCGGCGAATCTCCCCAATCTTCACAAGCTGCCGTAATAGCTACGATCCCCCAACTGTTGACATCTCGGATATCAGGTGTCGCTTGGGCAGTACAGATGCATGAGTGTCAAAGTTGGTAGCTTGTCCAACAAACATTAAAGAAGGCCGAGGAAAGTCGATATGTCACAGACGTTACAGCGGGTATTAGAGATAATATCGAGTAAGATCTTTTTGTTGCTTTTAGAGTCTGCAGCCCTGAAATGTTATGCTTCTTTTTTGTAAAGAGAAATACATTTAATACTGTTGATCAAGAAGTATGTTTTGGATTGCTTATTACAATTTCTTCATAGTTTAATGCTATAATTATTTATCATTTACAAATTAACACTAGCAAGCACTTGTATTAGTGGATATTTTGTATCATTTAATCATCATTTTAAGACTACTGATCATGTATGGATTTGCTTAAGAGCTATCTATATATCACAAAATGAAAATTTAAGATCTTTTTATCCTACAAAAGCAACCAATCAATCAATGAAACTGCTAATTTAATAAATGTTCGGCTATGATGATTTCCGCCGTGTTGGAAGTGAGCTTCCATTAACAAAATTGTTTACTGCTAGCTGAATTGTTCAGTTTTTAAGTTCCCTCGTGCGACGAACGGGTACTTTGTAGCGTCTATCTTTCATTATTAAGGTATCCGTATATCCTTAGAACTTCATTTTTGTCAAAATTTTCGGTTTTCTAATTTTAATGTCAGTTTTAAACTTAAACTTTTTTCTTTCTAATAGTGTTTGAATTTTATTTATACCTTATTTACAACTTCAGTTACAGGGATTTGAATTATTTGGTAGCTAATTTTTAATTGCATTCGAAAGTTTGATATTGATTTTTCTCAAAATGAGTTTTCTCGACATATTCACATATGGCAACGTAGATATCATAAAAAGTTACGAACCAAATTAATTTAAATTTTGCAAGTATTTTCCATATATAGTTTTTAAGAACCCCTACTACTTTCAAGGTTGTAAAATAGATATGATTTTAGTAACACAGGTATGAATCATGTATTGTTATAACTTCTTTTTTTTTTTTTTTTTATTTTTCATTGTTATTTGACTCGAAACACAATAAAAGTTGTAGTAATATGATTTTCATATAAAAGTAGTACCAGCCCCCAAAAAATGTTATGATGAAAATTTACAGAGTAATGATATTTTTGTTTACTTTTGATTTATGAGCCTTATTCAGATAATCAATTTATGTACTGTTTTCACCATGTTTTCCACTCAAATTTTTTTTTTTTGAATTAAAAGCAGATTATTAAATGGGTTTTTCATAGTTTTAGGTTATATTTTAGCATTAAAAATATTTTGATAACAAATATCAATGTGTTTCTCCGAAGATGTACGAATACCTTAAGTCCCATAGACATCTTAAAGTCTATTTAAATAATCATTAAGTTAACAGATTCCAATGGGAGAGACGTCAGAAAAAGACAATATGGTTTATTATCTACATTCTCGGCATATATATTGTTGCTCTCTCTCGAATCTTTTATAACCTTTTAATCTCAGCTTATAATTCAGCAATAAAGGGCTTGCAGTAGCCTACCAACTCAATCACGATTCATACACTTCTCAATTATAACAAATTTGACACCTATTATTCTAATCCTCGATCTCTTTAAACAAAATTTAATACAAACGATTAATTACAATAATTCAGACCAATTTAAAAACATCTATTAACTTTTATCTTTATA
Source organism: Nephila pilipes (assembly GCA_019974015.1). Taxonomy (NCBI): domain Eukaryota; kingdom Metazoa; phylum Arthropoda; class Arachnida; order Araneae; family Nephilidae; genus Nephila; species Nephila pilipes. Next base: position 199,720 of record BMAW01095941.1, read on the forward strand.
ACATCTACCCTGTTTCTTTCCTTTGTCAAATATATTTTGCCACACTATTCCTTATTCAATTTGTTACACTTCATGTCTTTGTCAAATATACCTAATCGGGTTTCGTTTGGTTGACAAAGCTGTAATCCTATAAAATTCAAACTACAAAAAGACAACGAAGATAGAACAGAGAATAGATCAACGTTACATCTTCTAATAATAATAACCGGGAGACTAATGAATAATAAACATTAGATTCAAATAATTAATACATAATTAGCGCGAACAAGAATACACTTTTATTCGTTAAGAAGTGAAGTTCTTACATAATAAGTATTTGGTCCAATACGTGATGCAATGTATTCGATCATATGATTTCGAGCCTACATTGATTACCTCAAAAAAGTACAACACACTTTTAATCTTGAAAACTATTAAGAATTTATTTTAAGCAGATCCATTTATTTATTAACGTTGCTTTAAGAAGTGACATGAGAGCCATTGGTGACAGACCTCATAATTTTGGATATCGGTCAAGAGACGCACCTGAGCTAGCACCTCCCACACCATGCCAACGGGATAGTTCTTGACAGATTTAATGACACAGCGGATTTCCATTCGAGCCCACGATTCGACGAAAACAACACTGGCCGTGAGTTCGTGTCCATGATCACTGGGATGCCATGGCCTCTGCTTCAACTGGAATACACGATAAATAAATTTCCCAATCTTATTACGTATAAATGTGAAGCTGAATTTAAGAGAAATTTTGAGTTAATAAAAGGATTAAATTTATTATATATATATGGGGGAAAGAAACCACTTTTTTCACATAGGTTAAAAAGGAAGTATTTTAATCTGACTTTTGAAACGATTGAAAAGGGGAAATAATAATCAATAAATTAAATGAATTTTAAGAACCGCGAGAAAGTGAATAATAAATAATAATGCACATTGAACAGAAAAATAATAAACTAATATTTAATAATTTAATTATGAATGTGTATATCATAATAGCCACTATCGTAATTACTGCGAACAAATATTTTTTTTTATTGAAAATAGAGAACATAATCTCTGTGCATCACAATAATCACTTAGGGATTAAAGAAGTTAAACAAATAAAAATATGAAATGAAGGAAAACACAAATTACAAAGCAAATTTTTCAAATTGGAGGACTCATGCCTGGTGTTGCTTTGTCGAGTCGTGAACTCGCACCCTGATGCCACTAAGGACCAGCCGTGAAGCGGGTAAACACACTAAAATCATCCCATGCACTTAATATGGAATTTCAGAGGAGAACGTAATAACTTTGCTTTCATTCTCGTCACTTTATAGGGGTCAAAATTACGAGGTTCGTTGCCAACACCTCTCGTATTGCTGCTCAGTGCTATGCTAATAAACAATCACAAAATATCGCTGATAGTATTTCAAAACTCGAGATTTCCTAATTACTAAATCATTGCTTGCATACAAATTCTAACAGTGAATAATTTGGATGCACGGAAAATTACCCACTCAGCGGATGGATCAGATTTCACTTATTTATCAAAAACACGTATCTAAGACATTTTGCAAAATATAATTACATCCCCTTGTAATTCCCGTTTTAAAACTATTATTGTAGAATGATATTTAATTACTTCATTTGAGTTCTTCTAAAGAATGGCTTTATAAAATATTTTAGAAGACTTTCATTTACGTTCTTGATCCCAATTTATAAAGAGTAAAACGTACTATCGAGATCAATTTTAAGCAAATAGTAGTAAATACAGTGAAAAAGCAAATGTAAAATTGAAACACACAAACAAACAATCAATGATTAATACTATTTGCCAGGCTATTGTTATGCGCTTTGACTCGACGATTATTTGCCTTTTCCCACCATATTTCTAATTAGAGAGTTTTCCTCAAACTAGACGAAGGACTATGTTCTTTTATATATTGGTGTTGTACGAGGCCTCAGTAAAAATTATTTCTCCACGGTCATAACCTTTTTAATTGTAATCCGATCGCCAAATTTCTTGTCGTATTTGAATTTTCTGCATTTGTATTTACGTCCTGTATTTGTTTTCTTTGTGTGACTGCAGTGCTGATAACTGGAAAAATGGCACATGAAGAAGGGCTAGAAGTAGCGAGTGAACTTTCGATTTTCACTTTTTTACAAAGATTAGAGTATCTCAAGGGCCATCTCTTTCCCTCTGATTACGAGGTGAAAACTGCAAATGAAACTCTGGTATCGACATCAACTTCCAGAATTTTTCACCAGAATGGCGCAAGTGCGTGAAAAGGGGTGGAGACTTTATCAAAAAGTGAATTACAAATTGGATATATAAAGCTTAAAAATTGTGAAATTCGATTGACAAATAAAAAATATATGACCACAATGGGTTTACTTTTAAATCTAACATTGCCTTACAATGTAATATGTAATTAAAAGAAACTATATTTTTGGAATTATATTACCTATATTGAAGAACTATTAATTCATAATTTCTCTGTCTTATAGGTTTGTAGAGTTTTGTTCCAGCTCAGGTGTCGTCATCGTCAATTAATCCCGTTGAAAATGATGAGGTCCGAGGCCAGTATGCATTATATTGCATCTAAGTGCGAAGTTAATTGACATCATGAAACGATTTAACAAATAAAGTTCCATGTATAACTATTAGTGCCAGGTTATTTGATTTCAATTCAGGATTAGATTATATGAACAGCAAGGAAATTGGTATGTCGCTCTCCAATCATCAAACTATGTTTTGACTTCGAGACTCCAGAAGATTAATCAAGCCTCGTGATTACTCCCCTCGAGAATCACTAATTGAATCAAAACTAGATTCTACCAAACATTTGTGTATATATATTTCTATTCAAATCATCAAATTACTTAGGGGAAAATTAATTATCTAGAAAATTATCCATTTTTTCAAATTTGATATTTATTATAATTAAATATATAGTATAATTGACATATTTTCTTAATTAATTTTATTTTTAATGTTATTCTCGTCATTTTTAAAAATTAAATCCATACTTTTTTCGCACTTTTACGGCAAACATATTTTTAATTTTTTTTTCCTAAATAATGTGGGAGAAATCCAAATAATACAATTCCATATTGTATCATTCAATTCAATAAATCTAATCCTACAAAATCCAATTGAATACCATTTACTTTTGGAACTTCTAGGTGTTGCAGATGAACTTTTGGAATAATGATATAACCGGAAAGCATAACTTATGTAATAAAATATCTGCTAATCTAATTGAAAAAAAAAATAATATTTTTTTCTCGTCGTTTATATAGTATTTAAGCATTGATTACAGTTGACTTTTGATGGGGCCACATCTTTGCAAGCTAAGTCTCCCTATACACTTTCCATTTAGTCGGCTGTATCTACTCCGTACTTCATTTCATTATAAAATTTGACTGTGTCCAATAATCCTCTAATAGCAGCATCAATTTATACAGATTTATATATTGAAATTAATGCAACTACTTGTTTCTTTGGCTTGATTTTATAAGTTGTCAGAAAGGAATTTTATTTATGAAGAAATGCGGAATAACGAAATAGTATGTGTTTCTTCTTTGTTTTGCTGTTCTCCTTTTATAAAGTCTTTTATTTTTATCATATAGTTCTCCAAATGTGTCTGCTTTTCATCTAATTCACTTCTTTTATATGAGCGTATAAATCGATGAATGCCTGTAAATTTATTCCAAGTCATTATTATGTGAAAGAAAATAAGTTCCTTTATTTCTCAGACCCTTAATACAACTATGCACGTTAATGCACGTCCATGCAATACGCACGTCAATTCACGTTCATATGTGACTCGTCCATCCCAAGATTTCATCGCATCATATGGCTGGGAATAGCATGACCCCCTCAATGAAGCCCAGATGTGGTGCTTGGTGATTACCACTTGTTCCTTCTCAAGAAAAAGCATTAAGGTAGTCAGCGTCATGATAAATGACCGTACTGCAGAAGTCGGCAGATTACTAAAAGAAGGGAATACAGAAGCCGTGTGGGGTTGTACGAAGCGATACTTGCCTTAATAGTCATGGTAATTATTTTGAATAATAGAGAAAACCGGCTATCTTTTAAAAATTAAATAATAGAAAAAACCTTACTTGTTTTGTACATCAAAACGGTACTTAAAAACACTCTAATTCTGTGATCATTCAATAAGTCCTCAGAAATTCCAAGAAATGGTACTCGTAGCATCGAAAATGTTTTGTTATAACGTTTGTTGTCTCCAAAACGTTTCGTTATAACGTTTCCGGCCGATGAGACCATCTTCGTATTTCTCGAAAAAGATTTACCGGAAGTAACCAACGTTTTGATTTAGCTTGATTTCCGGTACATAATGCTGATCCAAGTCTCCCCGACGGTGAGAATTCGACACAGCAGCAATCAAGTTTTGATTTGGTAACAGATGACTACCAAATCAAAATTAACTTATGAATAGATGTCGCAATTTTTTGGCTCCGTTTAACACATGGCAGCAATCAATGGTAACTACTGTTTACCTTAATGATGCCATCTGTATTCAAATACAAATACTTTTTGACCCCCCCCTCATATAAACAGCATTTACATGTTTTATTCTTGCCTTTTTTTTCCATATTTGTTAATTCTAATAATCAATCTGTGATCATTTCTTATTATTCAAGTACAAGTATATACTTAGTTACCATTTAAGCAATCTTCTGTGAATAATTAGATAGAGGGACACAAGTAAATCGAAGAACTCAAAACCATCTATCATACTTATCCAGAAATAATTCCAAAACGTTGTATAAATAACACAAAGTATTATATGTTATCTAACTAGATTTAAGTTAGTACAATTTTATAAAATCCCATTTGCAGGAAAAAACAAAAAAAATTCCAAAATGTAATTAGATATTTCCAAATTTTTAAACCGATCAAAATGACAAGTATTTAGGTAATCTAAATTATATTGTAAAAGAGGAATAAATAAAGGAGAAAAATATAATGATAAATGTAATTATTTATCTATATTTAATCAAAAGTCACCAAACTTCTGGAAAATTAGATCATACAAGTTTAATTATTTTCAAAAAGAAATATGAAATCCAGTAATTTTGACTGGTGTAATAAATATGGGATAACGGCTCGAACTTTTGACTTCAATATATCAAGCCTCAAGTTGAGACGTAATTTGTAGAAATAAAATATTATTTAGGCTTATTTCTAGGCGTCTCTGGGTAGAGGAAATAATTGACGAAATAATTTATTGTTTATTAATATCACAGTCAAACACATCACGAGGTCTATTAATAATGGACCTCACAATTTTGAGCATCGTCAAGTGACGAGGAACGCATCTAAGCTGACACTTCCCCGTCTATATTTCCACACCACGTCAATGGCAAAATTTAGAACCTCGACGAATTTCGAGTCAGGACTTGAATCCATGACTTGATGGACACAATGCCAGCTGTGAGACCGCAACCATAATTATTAAAATAATAAGGCCACCATTTGTGAAAGAAAGAGAGAAATAAAATAGCGTTTCGAGCCATGAAAATGCAATGAATTTTTATTTTCAAAAATAAATGATCAGTTCAACGTTAAAAAGTTTGGTTGATATAATTGAAATCAAAATGATTTATTTTTATCATTTTTGTTATCAAATTTAATATTTAAATCTCATATCTATGGACCAGAACTCTGAAATATTTGGAAATGTCGCATTACGAAAGATTCAGGAATATTTTTGTGAAACAATAAAAACGAGAAAATGTTTTCATTATGAATTAATTAAAATATACGGGGATTTATTATTAATGCTTCGCAACAACTGAGATCTCACCTCCGACAATAAAATATTTTTTTTATAAATTATCTCACTTTTTGCTATGGATTTAAATAACGTTAAGTTTTCACTTTTTATCGCTTTATCATTAATATACCGAAATTAGGTTTTCCCCTTTCACATTTCCTCCTACAATTTTCCTCGGTCCGTCAGTTTTATAGGAGCTGATCGAGAATTTTCAGATATAAAGCAAAGAGTAAATTACTTTCAATTTATTTGGCGAAGAGTAGAAAAATAAGTCAAATTTTACGTTTTTTGCCGTCAAAGCATTAATTTGCGACCTCTATTCTTTTGCTGAATATAAAAAATATATAGATTGATCATTAAAAGACGGGGTTCGTGTTTTCACCAATTAGAGCGCCCTACTGTAACAAATAACGAGCAAAATTCATATTTGAGGTGTTTATCATTAATGAAAAAAATGTCCCACGCAATGTGGTACAGCAGTTTCAGAATGATAAGAACTAGAATTTCTCGGCAGTTTATTATAGAAAAAAAATATTTGCGATTTCGAGGAATATATGCGAAATGTTTTATTTTTAATGAATAAAGTTCAGTAATGAACTGGCTGACTTCTACAATTCGACTTTAATTAAACTCGCTTTTTTATTTAATGGAATACATTTTAATTTCGAAACAAAAATGATAATATGATGAAAAATGTACATTTTTCTCGCCGAATAATTAGGTTCCTCTGATGAACATCTAACTTATTACTATTTATTTTAAAGCGTTATTTAAATGCGGTTGCTTCTGATATAAATTGCTTTATCAATATGAAAAGATAGAAATTATTCTCAATAATACATGTGTGTGTGTGTGTGTGTGTGTGTGTGTGTGTGATATTATAATAATTTTAAAAAAAGAATAATATTTTTAAATAAAGTTTTTTTTTTTAACATTTTTATTTGTAACATTTGTAGAATTTTTAGATTCTAGTTAGCTGTGACATATGACATAGACTTTGTTATCTTTTGACTTTTTATTTTCAATGTTCGTAAATAATTCATTGTGTTAATTAGAATTTTCTTAAAATTAGTTCTTATGCTTTAGGTTCTTATCTTTTATTAATTTTTTTATATACTCAAGATTTCATGTAAGTTACGTGCGAGCCTTAGACAATTAACTGTTTGATTCTAGATTTTATCGCTAGCATATTGGCAGCAGCTGGAAATAGTTATTCCGTTTCCTCTGAAAGTTCTTAGTGGCATTTTTTTCTAATTTCTTTGCTGTCTTAGCCCTGTGTTATGTTTTAACAAAGCTTTGATTTACAATTTATGCATTCACAAGTTTTCAACATGTAAGTGAATAATGCTTCTAAATTTCAAATATGTTTGAAAATTAATATTTAACTGTTTATTTTATTTTGTTGTTTTTTGTACTCTATGTACGTAGATTCCCTACACTTAGACATATACATATGCAAAAAAATTGTTATTTTCTTTTTTTAAAAAAAGGTTTAACAGTATTTTTGTTCTGTATTGTTATTTTAGTTTTTGTTTTTAAGGATTTGTTTGATTTGTATTGTTTTTTTATTTGTTTATTTGTATTGTTTTTTTTTATTTGTTTATTTGTATTGTTTTTTTTT
>BMAW01095941.1:207139-232839 GCA_019974015.1 Nephila pilipes
TTTTTTTTTATTTGTTTATTTGTATTGTTTTATTTTGATTTGTATTTTAAAGATTTTGCTTTTAACTTCTTTTTCATTGTATTTCTTTAGTTTTATAACTATTATTTTAATAATATAGTTTTTTTATGCAGATATTTTGGCCAGTAAATCTAGAGTAAACCAAATTAACTGTTTAAAGCCTGTTACAATTTTAAATACATTTTCCAAATTTTGCTTTTCTTCAAATTTTTGGTTTCAATTTTGGTTTATATCTTTGGTAATTTTTCAATTACTATATTTTTTCGATACTTCTGGTATTTCCCTTTCTTTTGAATTTTATATAATTTTTCTTTTACACTTAAATTTGAATAATATATATTTCATTCACTTTTCTGTTTTTATTTTTTATTAGTCTATTTTTATGGTTTCGCTTATGTCATATTAAGTTTTTATCTTTGACATATTATTATTATTTTATTCTTTGAAATAACTTCCTAGTATATTTTATTTAAATAAAATTTTATTATTCAATTAAATATAAATTTCAAATTACACACACACACACACACACACACACACATATATATATATATATATATATATATATATATATATATAGTATATATATATATATAATACATCACTCAATATGTCTCCAATCTAACTAAGAAAAACATTTTTCTTTAGAAATTCGACTTCATTCATCAACATACAAGCGGGATACATTCGTTCAAACACTCCTCTATCATTTCGATGCCATTTTTGTAGATCGTTTTGTCTTTGCTCTCAAAATAGGCTTCAGTTCCTTCAATCAATTCTTAATTAGAGCCAAATTTCGTTCCCTAGGTTTTCTTTTTGGTGTCTGAAAAAAGTCAGTAATCGCTGGGTGGCCATATTTGGAGATTTATGGTGCATGAGGAAGTCATTTGAAATGTAATTCGTTCAATTTAACCATCGTTTTTATCGACTTGTGAAATGGGCCATTGTCTCAGTGGAACAGCATTTTTTCTTTTGCATGCAAAGCAGTTTATTCTTGATTTCTAATCTCAATCGATACAATAATTTCATATTATATTCACTATTGATATTTAGCCTTTCTCAAGGTAGTTGATGAACAAAATACCATGCGTGTCCCAATACGCAGATGGCATAACTTTGCTACTTGACTTTTGAGTTTTTGGTCACTTTGGACAACTGTAACCGGATGCTGTCCATTCAGCAGACGATCTTTTTGATTCATGTGTGTTGTAGTAGATCCACGTTTCATTCTTTATCACACTTAAATAAAAGAAATCATTTTTATCTCTCTTAAACAACTACAAACAGAATTCTGGATTGTCGAGAGTAGTTGTTTTTGATCAGGTGTGAGCAAACGCGGCACCCCCTTCGAAAGCAAATTGTGCATGCTGAACTTTTCATGTAAAATTGTAAGCCGTCTGATACTTTTCATACTGATACGTTGCTACTGATACTGATACTGATGCGTTGTGTACCGTCTGATATTTTTCAGGCGTCAGTTATCTCATGCAACTTCACTTTACGGTCTACCAAAACTATTTTATGCTTCCCAGAACAACCACCAATTTTGTTCTGAAAGTACGTTCAGTATCATTGGTGCTTAAATTCAGCACGAACGCGTTTAAATTCAGCATACATTTAGCATAATAGTTGATTTCCCTCATGCAGAGTCCCCATAATGTTTATCAAGTCACTGTTTGGCTTCAACAGTATTTTTCTCAATCAAAAAATAATGTTTAATCAATACAAAAAAATTCTTTTTTATCCATTGATTTGAAAATTACAAAACTGGGGTCACTAAAAGCACTATAACTCGTAAATTAATCATTAGAATGTAACGAAAATTTGACACGTATCGTTTGAAGGTTAATGCTATCCAGACATCATTCACACATATATGCCAACAGTGTTGGCAAATATGTGTGAAACCGGAGACTTATTGAGTATGTTTTATATATGTGTAAAAATCAAGACATATACTACTTAGGTGAGTGGAAAATATTTAAATATTATTATTTTATAAGAATTAATTTTTTATAAAAATTATGCTTCGTTAGCTTAAAAATATAATTTAATTATGTAAACAAATGTTTCTATACGCACAGTTTTCATCCTTTAATATATGTTTGTTAGTCAATATGCATAAACTAAAAAATGTTTTTGAAACAAAAAAATAAATTTGTAATACATATATTTTTTTATTGCAAATATTTGAACTGATTTATTCAAAATCTTACTGTCAATATTAAATAAAAAAAAATACATCGCAGAAAATATTTGAATATTTCCTAATCAAAATATATTTTAATTAGTTGCTTGTTAAGCAAACACTCAATAATGTTGAACATTTTTTTTTAATATAAAGCTGTTTTTTATGTTCACTTATTATGATTATTTTGCATACAAAAATGCATCGACAAAATAAGTATGAATAATATAAATCTATTAGCGTTCTCTATTTCGTAATAGTAGTAATTAAAAGCCTCTAGGAAATTTAAAAAATAGAATTTCATTATAAAAGCTAGCTGTCTTTAAATAAATTATTCTAAAAATTATTACCATGTTATTTTCCTATTACTGTCATCGCAAGATTAAAATATTCTTTGGCACTGTGTTGTATGGTTGGCATGTTTGCACAGCCAATCCAGGTTCGATCCCAGGTGCCTTCGGCTTGGGGAGCAGGTTTATGAGTCAGCCCTTCCTCCCTTTGGGGTCAATAAAAGAGTACCGAAATTCACTCGGAAAGTGGGATTCCAATGTCAGCCTAACCACTAGGCCTAGTCACTGACTAATAATTAGAGCCCCAGGCTCAAAGACTGTAAAAACGGAGATGGGCACCTTCTTCACTCCGGGCAGACTTTAACCCAACATTAATACAAAAATTATAAATAAGTCTAAAATGCACAAATTCAGAGTACTGAATCAAAATTTGATATGATAATTAGTTAATAATGAATTAAAATTATAGAAAGTTTCCTAACATTTTTGAAAAATTTGCAAAAGATGCCTCAATTGTGATGTAAACTCTTTTGTCCAATATAATACATATTGAAGAATCTAAGACAAATATTTTTCAAGTTTTTCTTATTTACTTCAAAATACAAACTACACTGAAACTTATTTTTCTTTTTTTACTTTGAAATACAATGAAATTTAATGTTGCATAGTGTTCCCCCGAACTTATATATACCATCTCGACTGCCATTAAATAACACCTGAATGTTAAACAATGTCTCAAATTTCTCATTTTTAAAAGAACTGAAAATTTTTAGGGAAACAAATATTTTTGGATATCATTATTAAGAATTAAGTAAAAAAATGTAATATTCGATTTTTTTTTCGTTTCTGTTGAGAAAGGAAGCATCCATTTTTATATTATTAAAAGGCGTTCTCGAGTTTCTAACCAATTAGTGCACCCTACCGTAAGAAATAACGAGGGAAAAGTAAAATTTTGGGATTTCATGAAATACAGGAAAGCTTGAAACATTTCTTTAGATATGAAGTTACTATTTAAAATGATTATCAGCAAAATTTCTGGGATGTATTTTTAAATTAAAAACAATTTTCAGTTTAGATTTGTTTTTTAATGATAAAACCTAGTTCATGTGTCAGTTTTGGTACTTTTCTAGCGTTTAATTCTTAAAATGTCTTTCCCCCCCCCCTTCGTGATGAGTTAAAGCAAGAAAGATGAATTTATAGTCTTAAGACTATCAAGATCATCAAATGCGATTCCGTTAAAAAATTCTTCTTTCACATAAGAAATTCTTAAATTTTATTTAGTAGAATCTTTTCTATTTCTTTAGAAAAATAAGACTACAATTATAAACTTGATTTTGAACTTCCAGAAAAGATAAATATGTATATTAATTATTCCTATCGTTAAGCTCGTATATAAGTATAATTCGAAAGTGGTTCCCAAACTTTCGTGTTGGGAACCGCTTTCCAAAGTGTATGCTTTTGACAAAAGATGATATTGTTAAGGCAAGTTGTTGTTACCATTTTGTAGTGCTATCAGTTGAACGACGCTAAAACTAATATGACTCTAATTAATCCGTTAGTTTAATTATTGCCGCGTCCAGTTTCGTCTTCATTTTGCTTCCAGTTCTCATCGTTGATGAAACCTGGATTCCACAATTTATACTGGAAATAAAGCGACAATCAAAGCATTGGCTTTCTTTCGGTGAAACTGCTCCAAAGAAGGCGAAGATGGTCTAATAGGCCTGAAAGATTATGGCGACGATTTATAAGAATGCAAATAGAACTCATGTATTTCCAAGTAGAAACAACAACAACAAAAACGAGCGGTGGAAGGAACACAGTGAGTTATCCCAATTCTCATTCACAATGCCATATTTTTACTTCTAACTCAGATACTTTTTGAACTATTCTCGAATATACTTATAGTAATGTTTGAATGCGATGAAATTGATTACCTTTTATCATATTTGGTAATTTGCTGCTCTTTAATACTAAATGAAGTTCATGAATTTAGAACTGAGTAATGTAACATAGTATTTTTAATACACAGAATAATATGCATCTATAATACTTCTTAAATGATGTATATATTCATAGTTAACGAGTAAAATATTTTTGAATGAAGGATGAATGAAATCATCCTCACTGTACTAAATAAAACGATATTATCATCCAGCATAAATTAATTCTTGTTTATATCATTACAATAATTTAAACCTATAATATGTCATTTATAAAAAAAGTTCTCTCAGCCATATTATATTATTCTAATTTATATCTCTCTAAAAACAATGAAAGTGCTTCTAACGAAGGTCTTAAAAATTTGGACCGCAGTCAACTGATGCTCAGGACACCTGAGGTAATACTTCACTTTCTAAACTTCTGCACTACGTCATTGTCAAGACTTTGAACCCTAGCCCCCAACCCTCGAATTCTTGGTGTACCGGTGCCTCTTCACGATGCATCTTTAATGGAACTGGAACTCGAATGAAATTTCGCTGGAGAGGAGAGCTTACGACAAGGCTCGATGGGTTACGGCGGAATGTATCCTAATCATTAAAAATTTTAATAATTTCAATTAATTTTCGTTTTTAAACAATTTTATATATCCTTATTCTTTCTCCAATTAAAATTTTTCACTGTAAATTTTTGTAAAAACTGTAGATCCTAAGCTAAAATTTTTAATTCAATTTTGGTTTAGCGTTATAATTGGTTTATCTTATTAGTTTTAAAGCAATATTTTTCGGCTTTTCTGCGCCAATTTCACGCTCATTAGCTTACGAAAATCATATATTCGCAATCAAGACAACTCGAGAAATGAAATAAAGGAAATAAAATGAGGAAAGGTTGGAATGGCATAAAAAAAGATTAAAAATAAGAAAAAATATCTAAACATAAAGGGAACGAATCATTCATATTTGAAAGAGACTGCAAACACTTTGGAACATAATGATCATTAGGGATCTTCGGGGGCGTAACTCCTATTCGTATCTAATAAAAACATATTCAGCCCTATCATCCATGTTCCATTACAGTCAGTTTCAAAAAAGTTCTTAAAGCAACCAAATTCAAATTGCGGGTCGATAGGGAAATTTTCCTTTCTAACATTCAAATTTCTGGTTCAGCGGGGAGAACTTTTTCTAAATTTTTCTGGAAATTTTAACAGTAGTCGCTATTGATTAGATGACTTTATTATTATCAACCTGATTGATTCTCAGAATTTAGCTCTATAAATAAAATAGTTTTTTTCATATTTAATTACTATCTTTCTATATTGAATTATCTTCCTTATCAATTCATTAAAGGATTTCAATGATTAAAAACATTATTATTCATCTAAAGAGTACAATTGTATTCCGCCCTTTAATTTTTAAATGTTATGCATTTTTATATTTTTTTTTAAACTCAAGGACAAATGTATATTCCAAAATTAAGTTTCAAATTGAGATGCGAGATTAGTGATCAAAGCGCGGAAGTGCAAGCTTCATTTAAATTATCCGAACCTCAAGAAGGTAAGACATTCTGAGGATTTACCATTTTGGCTCCAATTTTCAAACAGTTTTCAATCATTGATGTGAATCAAAATATCTTTTTTAATTTTATTCCTGTTTTTCTTATTATTTTATTCAGAAATGTATAAATAATGATGGTGGAGGGGGAGGTTATTGAAATAGAGGAAGTATTTTCAAAACATTCCAGAAAGAGTACACCAAAGTATATGCTACTTAGCGAGTATATAATTGTTTACACTTTCCGATATTAAAATACGAATCAATACTCATTTGTTTTACCTAATGAATTGTAATATCAGCGGAGTGAGAAAATCTATATACTATTTACACTAAATAAAAAAAAACATTTTAAGAATATTTCAAACTGGAATTTTTAACCTGATCTATGAACATTTTATTTCAATCAGAACATTCAATTGAACTATATTTTGAATGATCAAAGTTACTAAAGTCAAACAATCATATATTATTTTCAAAAATTATGCTGTTCTAAATATCCTGAAACCTTATTTTTTAGGTTACATTTTGGAAACAAATAAAATCATATCAATGAAAAGAAATGATTTAAATTTCGTCCCCATTCATATTCCTACATATTGATCTAGATTATTGAAATCCTTGAATATAATGAAATATGTATTTTTAACGTGTGATGTGTAACAAGTCTTTCGTATCAGTGAAGGAAAAAAAATACGAATTACTTTTTTCAGTAAAATAGAAGAGCTGATGGTCTTCATTTTATGATTAGAAGCTAAAACACTTTTTTATATATATGAGCAGACAAAAGCAGTCTTTTCTAAGCCATTAGTCACAATTCTTCTTTCATTGGTATAATTCGAATTATTTTCAAGCGATCAACTCTCAACCGAATGAAATTTATTGATTATATACTTAAGAAATTAGAGTGATTTATTTCACTAGACGTTTTGAAAAGTGTTGTTATTTTAATTATAATATAACTAAAAGAATCTGAATTATTTTATTTCCTCTTTTTTTCATTACTTAAAGTAACTGAGACGTTTTTAAGAAGAAAAATAAATTTATTTAATGCCAAATTCAAATAATACTCGCTTTTTTTCTAAAAATTAAATGCAAATAAGTCATATTCTAATACTGAGGTGGACGCGGTAGCCTAGTGGTGAGGGTCGCTGCCGGCGATTTTCGTCCAGTCGTAGGTTCGAGCCTTGATGCCATTAAAGACCCGCCGTGTAGCCGGAGCTGATGCATATTAAGTCTGCCAAGTCTTCCCGTCTGAGTGGTGTAGAAGAGAGTGTGCCAGCTCGGATGTCGCCCTCGTCACTAGACCGAAGCTCTGAATTGCGAGGCCCATCGCAAATAGCCTTCGTGTTGCTTCTGGTGCGACTTTAATAAAACCAACCAATCTAACATTGAGATATACGTATACTTGTTTTAGTGTTAATGCGTGTAAAGAAAATCACATTTACATACATGGATAATCATGTATGAGGAATCATTAGTCATTAACTATATTTACAGTTTAAAAAAACAACGTTTTATGCATTGAAGAAAAATTTTTAATTTTAAAATTTGCATTTAATAAAATTTTAAAAACTTTAAAGTTTATTATTCAAATTTCCCTTAATGTTTATATACATATTGTACAACATCTAAAATTCAGGAATGTTTATTAGAAAAATGTTTCTTTATTCATTATATCGAAAATAACCTCATTTTATAATGTAAAAAATATGAGTATTACAGATATTACAAATTTTGAGGAAAATATACCAGAATACGTATCCACTTTGAAGATAATCCCAATATAGATATTTTTCTGTACGTTGCGGCGTACGTTTAATTACAATCTTAAAATTTAATTTCCATGCATTCTGATTGTGAAATTCTCATAAGCAATGCATCTGCTTAATCAGTGTGAGCAGAGCTCTTTTCTTTTAATTTCAAAGTTTTTAAATGTAAAACATATTGAGTAAAACATATTGAGGTTTCAATTACCTTAAAGTTCAAATTTTATTATTTTAGTATTAAATTTATTATTCACTTTCCCATAGTAATATATTTTTATCAATTACCACATAATCCTTCGAAAAGACACAGTGACGGAGAAGGGCAAAAATGCTTCTTTACCCTAAGTGTTCATTACCGGAATGTTGTTTCGGATGCTGTCAGGACCGTAAACGACAAAGATAAAAGCGCCCCTTTCTCTTAAGTGATTTGGAAAATTTCATCTCCCGTTAAGAAATATTTTTGTGTCTTTAGCAGGATAATTTCCCTACGAGATAGTTGGAAGTCCCTCTTTTCATGGACGGTGAATTATAGTCCTAATTAAGGACGAAGGATGTTCCTGTCAAACTACTCGACTGAAGTCTCGATGTTTACTACGGAAATCTTCTTGAAAAAGAAAAGCGGAAAATTACCAAGATACATGTGATCCATTGCATTTCTCTCTTTCTCTCTCTAAATATCAGCTTAAGTTAAGCTTTTCACAAATATGGAGACAATATTTTAAATTAAATTTATATTTGGGGTTGTTTGCTTGTGTGTTCATGGAATTAAAAAAAACAAACTATACCATTGTTGAGAGGGAAACTAAAACAGAAAAATATAGGTTTACAAGAGTCATTTTTACACATATTTTTAGTTCTGAGAATGAACAAAATCTCTGTATATTCAATAAATGTAAACTTCTACTGACGGTTTTGTTACGCAATTTAATTTTCACAGATGCTTTATAAGTCATTCGTTGAAACAACAAAATCAAAATGAGTATTTTTAAAATCCGATTTTGATCTACCGATATGAACCACAAAATATCTCTGTATTATATATATGTATATATATATATATATATATATATATATATATATATAGTAGCAAATTAAATTAAACTGAAATTTTTAGACTTCACTCTAGATTTATATATCTTAACTGGATGGTCCTCGTCACTTGACCGAGGTTTAAAATTAAAAAGCCCCTCGTCAACCGCCCTCGCGAGGTTTCTAACGGCGACACTAATAAACAATAAATCGATAATTCTAACACAACAAATATACGTCGAAAGTCTGAGCCATGGTCAGATAAGACGGTCATGATCCGAACTGGGACTGCACTCTCCATATTTTGCATTGATAATATTATAATATGTTCTGAAGATTTAGATCATGTTTGAGAACATAAAAAAATGAATTTTTTTACAATTGAATAAAGTTACATTCAGGAATCTTTGAAGTCAGAGTATTCTTAATGTTGTAAATATCCAAAAATTATGCTCTAATTGTAGAGAATGAAACATATTCTCAGTTTAGTTCCATCTCCTTCAGGCATATTGTTACAAATACTCATCAAATGAGACAGATAAGACGTATAAAATAACTTTATACAATTGGAAGCCATATAACATTTTAAGATGAAGATTGAAACAGAATTTTACTCACCATATGTTCCTCACCCCTGATTGAAAGGATTTCAAATTTATTTACTATTTTTAATTTCTTACTTAAGTTTTGAATTTCTCCACAGTCAAACGCTTACGTAAAACTGTGTTTGTTTGTTCTCTTCGTATAAAAATACCATATTAGTTTGATAGTTATTCTGAATTATTAACTGAAGTTATGATAACTGATATATAACTGATATATAGCAATATGATTCAGAATAACTGATAGTTATTCTGAATCATATTGCTTTGGGTTATTTTAAGGAATAAGAATTCTAATAAAGGAACAATTTCTCGATTACACGAAATGGAAATAACTCAATTGAATGGAGAGACGCCAGAGTTTTATTTTAATGAGGTTTCAGCTTCGAAGAAGTATTTTCTATACCTTAGACGTTATTTTGGCTAGATATCTTCTTACAAATCGCTCTCGTTACATACCTAGTTCAGTAAAGCACTTAATGCGTCACGATTGAACGCTTTCTATAGATCTATTCTATCAGTAAGAGAACGAATCTACATTTAGAAAAAATCATTTGTTCACTACACATTCTTTAATACTCTATAGGACTTAACAAATCCATCAATAGGTACAAGCCGTATAGCGGAGCTGATGCAAATTAAAACTGACTCAATGCCCTTCCCGTTGGCGTAATGAGGAAGTTTATAGAGGGAAGTGCAAGCTCAGATATCATTCTTATCCCTTGACAAATGTTCAAAATAAAGAGGACCATCTCTAATAGACCTTATGTTGCTTCGAAGTGTGACGTTAAAAATCAATCGATCACTCAAAAAGGGAGCATTTTGTCAACATTATAATTTTTATGATTGTTTATATTTCTTCCAAACGCAAGCAATTTTAGTTCCAATGAATAATCTCCTATAAATATTCAACAAACATTCCGTTTTTATGGATATTATTCTATTTATTCCACACAAAAGGCACCGAAACCATTTAGACACTATTTGTAATTAAACTTAATACTAGAAGGCTTATTAATATAATGCCAAAATAGTTGGACAAATATTACAATAATTACTAATTGATTTTTTCCCTGAGAACTCTTATATTAAAAGTAAAATATTTGATATAAAAATTCATTTATTGCATAGTATAGATTCAACCTCTATGTTAATACAATATAATTTCATAAATACAGATTAACTCATATTATTCACCATCATTGTTTAATACAATGAGTTGATTTCTTAATCCCGAAATAAGTTTGTTATTTAAATTTTAGCTGTAGAAAATAATTTTGAAAATGTAATAAATGTAAGATAATTTTTTAAATAATATGTATTTAAAAAAATTCTGTGAGAAACAAATTTATTTGTACCATATTACCTTTAAATTCAGCAATTTAGATTGAGTTTGAAACTGATAAATTTCCCTTTTTTTTTTTTTTTTTTTTGTAAAAACATAAAGTTGTGTGTTATTTTAATTTCAGCTTACAATGTTAATCATTTTATAATTCATTAAACATTATTTTGTAAGTTTATTAAAAATGTATTACTTTATTGAATGAATTAAATTATTGTAAATTTCTCACATATACTAATTACAGTTTTTTTCCACAGTTTCGATTAAAGTATTTCAATAATTTATGAATTTTATATTTTTATAATGTGATATTTCAAAATTGTTCATTTTGAACATTTAAATTTTTTGAAAACAATTGGATATTAGTCAAATTTGCCAGTTGCTTTTTGAATTATGTTTAAATAGTTGTAGAACACTTATTTACAGTGACATAAATAAGTAAACACAATGGGCAATATTCTCAAATTTTATTGACAAGGGCGTAGAATAACTGCTGACTCTATGCAACAATTACAACTTCTTCTAGATATTTCAGTATTCTAGCTAATCGTTTAGTTCTATTTCTAGCTTTCCAATTAATGATGGTAACCCCTTGAAAGATACGCCTATTTCTTTAATGGTATTTTACAAATAGCTGACGATATATGTTAACTACGAATCAAAGCGTGGTAATCCATATTCACACCTAGTTATTTGAATCATTGAATCTCAAAAAAGTTCAATAACAGAATAATCAGTCAAAAGAATAATAGACTGTCAAATATTTAAATTATATTTATTCTTATCTAAGAATAATTGAAAATCAAAGTTGGTATTGAGAATGTGGAGCATTTTCAAAGATTCTCATTTAAAAATTAAGTGAAATTGTATTTTACCGAAAAAGTGGATCCGAATTCGGTGGCATATATGTTGAATCGAACTCCAATCTCGCTATCTGATGGCTGTTTAATATTCTTGCTCTAAGTATCGTGTGAACAAACTGCTTTCCCTATTTTCAACCTCTGTTCAGCATAGACACATGTCTTAATTCGCTTTCCGGGCTATTCCATCCCCTCTTCAATTCAAATTCCTCGTTATGTGCTTGTAAACACTTCTAATCTCCCTACCTCATAACCACTTATTAATCTTCAGTATTGTATTACTAATTATACAAGTCACAACTTATTCACTTGTCTGAGTTATTAAACCAAATAACGTAATGAAAATGGCAATTAGTTAGTTGAAAACAATACGTGACAGAACCCGCAATACATAAGTTGATTAAATAACACAGTCTCAATTTCAACTTTAAAATCTGTTCAAAATTCAAGAAAAATTGTTTTCAATTTGTATTATTTTTCAAAAAAAGTAACAGGTTTAAAAAAGCTCATTAGTAAACTTATTTCTAGAGTGCATTTCTTCTATAGACAAATTTACAGTTATTTATATGCATGAAAGCATTTGTAAACAAGCTTTTTTAATGATTCCTATAAATCTTATTCAATAATATTCAAATTATATAAATTTAAAACAATTTTAATGAATCGATAGCGTAGTGTATCATAAAGCATTCGTTGTGAGAGATTTCTATGATAACATTTTTGTAAGTGAAAACTCTTATTAGGTTTAGAAATATATATTGAATCACAAAGACAAGTATTTTCTACAGAGTTATTTGTATTTCTATTTATTTTCGTAATTTCTTTGAACTTTTTTCACTGATATATTTGAATTTAGATAATGCAATACCCTCAACTAAAATGTTTTGTCATTTTTTAAACTGTCAGCCATTTTTTTCTTACTTGAAAATTTTGATGAATCGAGTCTCAACCTAAATTCGCAGTTCTCAAAATAAATCAAACATTCTGTCAAATACCGAACAATACACTTTAATCGAAAAACTTTAACCCAAAACTTTTCTCCGATCTTTCGTAGATACCACTAATCAAATAGTGCCAAAAGTCTTTTATTTTAAGATTAGAATCATTTTTTAAATCTCTGTAGCTAAACTGTAACTAGAAAAATGAAACGAAGATTTTGAAAGATAAACGAAATAAGGGCTAAAAAATGTTACGAAATTTATCCGAGAAAAAAAAGATGTAGATAATTACTGGTCTTATTAGAGAGATAAAAACTACTCTACCACTCACACACTCACCCCCATTTAGTGTTAATCCAAAATATATTCTATTTGCTTATTGCTCCACACACAATCAAAATATATTATTCGCAAATAATGTATAGGATATATTGATAAATATTCAGTTAGATGGTACAACAGAGAAAAACCACATAATTGTATTTTTAATTACTTAATATGCTTCTCGCAGTTGATCCTGGTTTAACCTCCCAATAAAAATTCCATGTACTTTATCGTTGCTCAGTAGAATATAGTACATTTACTATTGAATAGATTGAGAAACTCAAAGTACTTAGGAAACACCAGCCTTTTTTACCAACATTTTTATTACCTTGCACTGGGTATCAATTCGACGCAAATACACTCAGGAACATCGAACCAAGATAGAAGTAAGCTAAAAGCGCGAAACTTTGTAAAGCAGTTGAATGATGTCAGGTATGAAAATGATCCATATTTGTTGTCAATACGCATGACCCTGCAGTGGCACTGCAATAAGAAAATTCCTATATAAATCGGAGCATAGTGGAATATTTATAAACGATCCCATTCTGACTCTAGGAGGATTTTAGTAAGCGATGAATGCAAGGTGTGAGAAGACATTTTGCACACTTTAGCGAGGGACCTGGTCATCGGCATGAAATCCCACACTCTGGTCGACAAGCCGTGTTTTTTACTGGGTCGATCATCAGATTGTGCCGTCAGAATATGTTGCGAGCACTGAACACGAGATGGAGAACCAAGTCTGGTGCGATCATGAAAACCGAAGCGATGAGAGATGGATACACTCGTGGATTCCCTCTTTCCACAATACAATCAGCTGTAAGACTGCCTGTTGTTCCACATATGATTTTCAGACGCTTTGAGGAAACTGATCTGCTATCAAAGCACTCTTTTCGTATACTACCTTTAACAGAGAAACATCAGCGTCAACAATAGCACCAAGCTGGAAAGCAATCTGTGGAATGGCAATGAAAAATTATGATAGTGCACAATACTTCAGTTTTTAATCAAACATTTTAATCTGGATTGAAAAGTGTTGACTTTTTTTTTTTTAATTTTATGATGATGATAACGATACAGCCGTTTTCAGTATAGTCTCATTTAATTTCGTACCAGCTGAAGAATTTTATTTTAAATCTTTAGAGTCGCTTTTGACTCACAGAATTGATTTTTTTTATCAATTTGTATATATTAACTCTTACTGCATAAAGGTGAAATCTCTCTCTCTTTCTTGTCACTGTTCTTTTTCACTTCCCCTTGCAAACCTTTGGTACTGCTTGCGCTGTGAGTTTGAAAAGCCTTTTTCCCTCCCCGAGATGTTTCCGATTAAGTGCCTTCGTCAATCTCCGTGACTTTGCCCGAACGTTTTTGTACGATCTCTAAGCATTGAGTTGATATGCGTTAAGCAAGGTAGCTAGCTCAGAAAATTAATTACACTTTTACTATTAAATATTATTTTAATTTTAAACTTTCTGATTTTAATTCGATAATTATGGAACCTTACATTTTTATTTTTGATAATAGTCATAATGAGGAGATATTTCCTTGCAAAGATACTCCGTAATGCATACTGTTTTTCCTTCTCTTTAAAATATTTTCAAAACACTTTCTGAAATGACTTCGGATTATCTGACAGCTCGTCATCAGATTATCTGGTTTTATTTGTCTATAGAACGTTTTCTATCCGTATATTCGAAAAAGTCCACTAACCATAGCCAACTCATTTCGTAGTTTCATCAAACTACAATCAGATGCTGAGATCGATACTGCAGTTGCCAAGGCACTTTTCTCATCGAAGCCACGTTAACGTGATAATTTTGAGCTCCGATAAATTTAACGTGCATTAACTCCTCTACACGACAGATCTTGAATGGAATCAAGACTCAGCTTGACAAAAATATCTTTATCCACGAGATAGTCTGACTATCTTGCCTGAGTTTAATAAATGCCTTCTGCTCATGTCCTGGTTTTGCTAATTAATTTCTATCTTTGGCTCTTACATTGTGGTTCGCATACCTTTGGGAACCACGATGGATCCACAATTGGAGCCACGTGACGGCTGTTCAAGCGGTTCGCGAACAGCTCAGAAAGAAAAAAAAAAGTAAATAGTAATTTCTAAACTGAATCCCAAAATTTCTTCCTTTACTCACTTATCAAAGGGGTTGATTGACTAATTCCTCATTAATATCACACTTAATAATAAACATGAGATGTCGAGGCTACGGACTTCGTCCTTTTGAGGCATGGTCAAGAGACAAGATACGTACATCACGTGCTGAGTATACGTGCATCACTTGCTATGCAGCAATTCTTTAATGGAATTCATACTCGACTACATGACTCTGCCATAACAACCTCAATAAGTAGACAGGAGGGAAAAGCACCGATTACCACATTGGCTTCATACATAAGAATGTGGATATACAATAATAAACTTCTTGATTAAATTAAGAGATAAATAAATTAAGAAGAATAGAATTAAAAGGAATACACTTCTGAAAGTAATTAATTACTCGTACAACATTTTTAATTGAATAGTTTACCCGGGTTATACTCTGGGTTGTGTCCATCGAAATATTTGAAGAATTTCTATACAAATAATGAGTTATTTGAGCAAAGGTTTAATCTAGTAATAATTCTCCCATATGTTCATTAACAAATTACATTAATAAATGTCACTAAAGTTGTAAACAATAACAGAATTGCATTTAAATTTGAAATTTTTGAATTAATTTTTATGTTTTTAAGCTACATCACTTGTTCATATTTCTTAAATGCACAGAATTCTCTAAGCATGAGTAATCTTTTTTGAATTTGATAATAATATTGCAGATTTGATTTTACCTCATGGTAAAATTTAAATGTATTATTAACGGTTTAAACAAATTTTGGCATTCAAAACCTTAAGCAAAATGAAACAAGTGCACCGAGAACGAATTTTAAACAAAGGTATGCGATATTAAATGTTTTTTTTTTCATTAAAAGGCAAGTAAAGCGAAGAACACTAAACTAAAAGTAATTATTATGTCAGACATTTAATAAGAATTGTGTTCCGAAATAAATTAGGGAAGAAAAACCCTCGAGAGAAATCTGCAGTTGAAAACACACAATTACAGTTTTTTTTAAAATCGTAACATAATTAAAGTAAAATATTACATTTAACGAATATCTTATTTACTTAATATTTTATTTCAGGGATTCAATTATTTTCATTTCTTAACTTTATCCTAAATTAAGCGAATGTGGAATAATTTCATACATAAAGTTGTCATTTTTTCAAATGTATTTTCCCCCAAATAAAAAGCTGGATCTTTAATGTTATTTTCATATATTTTTAAGTTTACATAATTTATGTATCTGAAAAAGTCTTAAAACTTCTAGAATATCTTTCGCTCCAGAATGCTTCAGTAGAAAATTAATTTTTTTAAGTATATACTAAATGCTTTTAGACCGGTTAGCATAAATTCCTATCGTAATTATTTTCTGGCAATAATTTCCTGCGTTATCAATTCATAATCGAATATTCAGAAATAATAAACTTTATCCAAATATTAAGAATCCAAACATTATCGAGATTAAAAGATTATTAAAAGATTTTATTGCGTTTATTACGATAAGAAAATTACATTGTACTTTATGTGAATTCTACCTTATTCAACTCGCTAAATTTTCTACATTTAAAAAAAAAATATCATTCGTAATAAAAGGAATGGTTTTATTCGTTTATTTAATGTATGGAAACACATCACTGGTTTATTAAAAGTTATACATATGTTGTACATGGTATCATATCGGTCAAACGTTATGCCACTGATGGCAAGATCCCAATTGAATCTGTCTTCATATTTGATATGACTTGAAATTCCGGTAGGAATAAAGCAGTTGTAAGTTTATAAATGAAATTCTGCTCCCATGAAACGCAAACTCCAAACCTTTATATACTTTATAAGAACAACATTAAAATTAAACCACAATTTAAATCATAATTTTATGTAGTTTGAATATGATTATAAATATATAAGATTAAGTGCTTAGGGAGAGATTTGTGATATTTTCATATATGATAATAACTATTTATTAAGTTACTTATTCCATACTATTTATTCAGTCATATTTTAATTTCTTTTTTATTTACTTTCTGAATTTTACTGAACTTTTAAATGGGACTCTGGGAATTTTTCAATGAAACGTTTTAACGTAATAGAGTTAAGAATCGCGTCAAAATTTTAGTATATTGATCGTATGGGTTTCATGGGACATAGAGCAACAAAGGCTATTTCCTTAGATTGATTGATTTTATCACAAAATATATTTAATTCAATAAGATTCAAGATGGTGCCGAAGATGTTGATTGATTGTTCTAATAAGTTGTATAGGTTGTAAAGCAACAAAGTTTATTATACTTTTGAACAATAACTTGTAACCATTTCTTTGTACTTTTTATTGTGCATTCTGTATCGAACTCGGTAGTCGAGTGGTTTGAATTGTGAGCTCAAGTCCGGTAATGCTTAAGCCGAATTTTAGTTTTGAGACCAGTTTCTTCTGAAGAATTAATCGTATAACGCAGATGGTACACATTAAATATATTTGGACTCAAAGTCTTCACGTTGCAATGGTGAGAAAGTTTCTAAAGCAGAGTGCCTATGCAAGTATTGTTCTTATCTCTTGATCGTTTTTCAAAACAACGAGATCCGTCGCCAATAGCCCTTGTGTGAAATTACTACGCAATCGATTAGTCGTTGCGCCATTTTATTGAACTCCAGTTTTTACCGTGTGTTTTGCTTGTAAATGTCTGTATACTTTGAAGGTTACGTGTGATTGACAGTTTCGCAGGATTGCTTATTAACGTCGTACTGAGAAACAATACGAGAGTCATTGGCGAGGACTTCATAACTTTGAACCTCAGTCAAGTGATTAGAATGACGTCTGAGCTGGCCCCTTCCCCTTCAAATGTCCACACCAACGGGAGGACCTCAACAGATAAAACGTGCATCAGCCACACTACATGACGGGTCTTTAGAGGCATCAGGGCTCGAAGTCCCGACTCGACGTAAAGAACACCGGCCGCAAGTTCACGACTCCTAAGCCATCGAAGTTACTTCATATGATCGGAGCTAGTTTTTAATAGTTCTTTATTTTTATTGCCAGATTAGCAGTCAGAATAAATTTAGCTCTGTTTTGCATATTTGTTAACTTTTTTTTCTCCTTTATGCTGCTGCTTTTTCATCAAGAACTTTTAAATAAAAACAATTCCTTCCTCTCCGTGCATATTTTGTCGAAAATACACTGCAGTAGTGTTGTGCGACCAAGCCTTTTCGCTTTGAAAGACAACTTTCAATTTCAATCATTATATTTTTTCTACCAATTATTCCCCCCCCCTCTGTCTCTTAAACTAGACCACAAATACAACGGAAGAAATTATTCATGTCAATAACGTTTTCGATTGATATTTATAACTCTTATTATCTAATTTTAATAGTGTTGTTCCTTATAAGCAGGGCTACATCAGCAGTACATAAACCTAATACATATGATAAAGAAAACTATTTTAAATCCCATTTTCTTTTCCAATTTTTATGTGTCGACTGTCAATTTTAATATTTTATTCCCAAAACCTTTGTACTTAAATGTAACTTCAAGGCAAGAGAATTTGAGCATATAGAAATTGTGCTTTTGAGGTAAAATTTCTATTTTTGAAACAATTTTATCGCTATTACTTCCGTTGTTGTCAGACAGACTTTTCTTAATTTTTATAAATTAAAAAGAGCCAGATATAACACATCGATCAATAACTCCCGAGACTAACCCAGAGATGGCGCTCGTAGTAAACCAGTAACCAGGTCTTTCTAGAGTACTAACCTTTGCTTCAAACGTGTCAAAATTTTAAGTCGATCGTACCAGGAAAAAGGTTTTTTGAAGTGAAGTGAAAAAGGTTTTTTCCAAGTGGGTGCCGCGATTGCTTTCGATGGAACAAAAACAGCAACGAGTCGATGATTCAGAAAGCTGTTTATTGCTATTTACTCGCAACAAAAAAGATTTCTTGCGAAAAAAAAAGAAAACAAAAAACAAACAAAAAAACAAAAAAAAAAAAGATTTGGAAAAGCGTTGGAACGATTGTATCACCCTAAAAGGTGATTAACAAAAGGTGTTATGTTGATGAATAAAAAAAAAATTTGCAAAAAAAATGTTGTTTTCAATGTTAGACTCGAGAGTTATTGATCGATGTGTTATAAAAATATATAACTAAGCCAAACAGTGAGAAAAAGAATGACATGAAAGATGGAGTGCCGATTCTAGAGTTCCTATCTGAAAAAAATAGAAATATATCCCTATCTTAACTATTAATAAAAATTAAAACTAATTTTGAGTTTTAAAATTAATAGATATTTATATCCTAGAAAAGTTAAAGTTTAAAAATATTACTCACTATCTGAGCTAGTAGACTTGCTCTATACCTGAAGACAAGCCCCTTCTCTGTTACGGTGAAATCTGAGTCCAGCCACGCGAAGAGAGAACAAGTACTTACTCTCCACGAATTTTCTCGGGCTTCAAGATATGGTAAGTCTTTGCGACGTCCACTGAGAAAGCCAATAAGCTTAGGCAATGAAAAATACTTTTTTTAAATTTTATTTTTCTCTTTCGTTAATAATCAGTTAGTGGAGGAGCAATGACCCTTTACCTCCACAGTTATAACGGAGCTTAGTGCCGCTGCGAGTTGTCGCTGTCATTTTGCGTGGAATTGTCCCGGTCATTGAGATCTGAATTAGTCATTCTACACCAAGAACTAAGCCAAAATAAAAAAAAAAATGGGTTGTATTTGGTGAATTCGCTCCAAAGAAGACGACAAAGTTATTGCAATGAGCTTTTGGGAAGCGAAGGGCGTCATATACACGGATTACTTAGAAAAAGGGGAAAAGATCACTGGACTATTCTATAGAAAATCAATCCATCCCCATTTCCAAATAGGGTTCTTTTTAGACCCCTTCGTATATATTTATCTAGCTTTCACTTTTGAAATTGAAGAGTGGGCAAAATAGTGGTGTTAACAATTTAACTTTCGATTTGTTTTAGAAGCACATTTGAATTCGCGTAGCATTGAAGTGAAGAGTTATGTTCATCAAAAGATCATGAACTTTTGTCTTACATGTCATGAAAAGGCTAGATATTGAAGATTCTCTGGATTTAAGAAATTGAACGAATCACAAAATAAATCGAACAATTGCATTTTAATAAAACAATAAATTTTCATATAATATTTTATCAAGTCTGAAATATTACTTTTTCGTTTTTTCGAGTGCAGAGACAATAATCTCA
The DNA here is from genome assembly GCA_019974015.1 of Nephila pilipes. Lineage (NCBI taxonomy): Eukaryota > Metazoa > Arthropoda > Arachnida > Araneae > Nephilidae > Nephila > Nephila pilipes. The sequence continues at coordinate 227,299 of BMAW01095941.1, forward strand.
GTCAGTATGAATTTTTCTTTAGAAAGGCAATGTTGTTTCTAAGGAAACAGAATAAAAACATTTTCTATTGCAGAATGAATAATATTTTTTTTTTCAAAAATATTCAAAAGATTCAAATATTCTTGTATAGTGAGCGTAGCTTCACACATCAGGAAACACGTCTTAAAATTTTCATCCAAGACATTCCATTTTGCCTCGAAAACCAAAACTCCTAAGTATTCAGTACAAAGGGAACCTATTTTAGTGAATTCATCCTCTTAGATACGTGAAATGTTTTCCATTTCCTCCCATATTTGTTTTCTGCATTGAAAACAAATATTCCCATTTTTCATCCATGTGACACGCTTCATTTGCATTCTGTGTGATTCGTATTTTTGGAAACAGGAAAAGGGTCTTTTTGTTCATAAACTTATCGTGCAGGAATATACAAAAAAAAAAAAAGAAAATGGTGCACGGTGTGACATATTCAATTTTTAAAAACAAACGATTTAATCTTAATGTGATACTTTTTCAAGATATTATCTGTTCAACTTATAAAGGCAAACGGTTTAATATAATGTGATACTTTTTTAAAGATATTATCTGTTCAACTTTTAAAGGCAAACGATTTAATCTGTGATACTTTATTTAAGATATTACCTATTCAACTTTTAAAAGCAGACGATTTAAACTTAAAGTGATACCTTTTTCAATATTCTTTATTAAGATACATTTTTTTTGGCAACATCAGATCATAGTTTTGAGTTTAGATAATTTACTGGCAACGAATATGAAAAAGAGTATTGTGTTTGGTTCCAAGAGGTAAAGACGAACGTGGTGCTTGTGTAAAATTGTGTCTTGAATTTATGTTTGAAAAGATGTGCGCAAATAAATGTGATGTCCTGAAAACAAGTCATCTTTATTAATAGTCTGCAATACAGTACAACGGCTATAAAAATTATGTTCCCATGATTTATATTTTGAATATTCTTGATCGATCGAGGTACTGTAATACGCTCATATTCATTTGAACACGGCTAATTGCATTCGATGAAAATCAGTAATCAGGGTCGGCCTTAACAAAAGCGGAGACCGATACAAAGATAATTTGAAAAGTCATTTTCCGTTGCATTTAATAAATTGTTCAAATTGGTATAAGAAGTACACGTGAAAAGATTAATAATTTAGTCATGTTAATAACATTACATTTCGATCACGTACAAAATCATTAATAAATGGACTAATAAATTTATAAATATCATATTCTTATAAAATTAGATTTGGTATGCAATTAATAAAATAAATCTACAATATATGATTTTTGTTTCATTTGCGTTCATGTTTAATTACAAATATTTAGATATTATCTACATATTTCAAAAATTTTAACAAATTCGAATTCGATAGGTAACACATCGGATGATAAGTTCCCAGTCTGAATCACATATGGTGCCCAAAATACAGAATTAATATTTTTTTAGTAAGTAAAATCTTTCAAAAGGTAGCTGTAATGATTTTATGACGATCTGATGTTTGGTTCAAAATTTATAGTACTTTTAGTGAAACAATTTTTTCTTTTATTTTCAAAACAATGGGGGAAAAGAATTCCGTGTGTTGATAAAACATTACTTTTTGATGAGAAAAAACACCTATTAAACGAAAGCATTTCTTGATAAGAGTTATCCGAACTCTGCACCTGAAAAATCGACCATTATTGACTGCTTTGCTGAATTTAAACGTGGTCTTACGAACATGGATGATGCGCCCCGCTCTGGTCATCCAAAAGAAATGGTTATACCGGAAATCATCAAAAAAGTCCACAAAATCGTTTTGACAAACAGTAAAGTGAAGTTGCAGGAGATAGCTGATATTCTAAGTATATCAAAGGAACGTGTAGACTTTATTTTGCATGAATATTTGGATATGAGAAAGCTGTTTTCGAAGTGGGTGTCGCGTGAGCTAACAGTAGACCAAATACAATAACGAGTCGATAATTCCGAGTGCTGTATGAAGCTGTTTCGGCGAAATAAAAAAAAAGACCTTTTGCTTCGATACGTAACGATAGACGAAACTTGGATCCACCCTTATACGCCAAAGTCAAATCGACAGACAGCTGAATAGACAGCAGCTGGTGAACCTCGCCCGAATAGGGGGAAAGCAAAACAGTGTGCTAGTAAAGTTATGGCGTCCGCATTTTGGATTCGTGCGGTATTTTGTTTACTGATTACTTTGAAATAGGCAACACAATCAATAGCGATCATTACATGGCCCAACTAGATTGGTTGAACGAGGAAATTTTGAAGAAACGGTCCTATATGCAAAGACAGAAAGTGATCTTTCACCAAGACAATGCACCGTGTCACAAGTTTTTGGCTATGGTGGCAAAATTTCACGAATTACATATACATGGAACCACAATCTAAAATCTCCTAGGGTCGGTCCTGGTGATAATTTCTAGACTTAGTGATAATTTTATGATAGTTTAAGACTGACTGGGTAAATTTTTATTTCATTCTGTTCGTTTTGAATTCTGCTCATGAAATCTGTTGAGGCTAAAAGTCCTCCTTCTGGCGTGGTGTGGTAGTTAAGAGTGGGAAGCGCCAACCCAAGTGCCAAAAAACTAATCAACCCGCTAAGAATATATATACATATATATATATATATATATATATATATATATATATATATATATATAAATGTCAAGCACATCATTGAATATATTATAAATGAACAAAAGTGTAAAATATTGTTTAACTAATAAATACTTTGAGAGAAAACCTTTTTGGAAGTGAGATTTATTTAGCATTAAATTTTCCAAAACATGCCAAATGCAATCTACAATTTTGAAAGCTTTTCCTAGAAAATAAAAGTGTAATTCAAAATTGTATTACGACTTATAAAACGACATTTTGGAATCCATTTTGCACAAGAAAAGAATTAACTGTAAACACGAATTCATCCAACTCTTTTGAATAGTGTCTTAAACATCTGTACTTTTTGTTTTACTTTTAGTCTACAACGAGATATCATTTGGTGAAGTGAAATACTTGGTAAAATGCACTTTACCTGGAACTTTATTCAAGTTGTCTCCAACTACAAAAGAAATTCCATTGCTTCAATGATTCTAACTATTTTACTTTTTTAATAATCTGCTAGAATACTAGAGTATCATTAAATAGGTTTGACTCATTTATGTCAAAAATGTGCTACAATTCTCGTTTAAAAGATGTACAGAAATGTTTACAAATCTTTAAAACTTATGTAAAGTTACATTCTATACAATGTATATTATTTTAAACTTTTATTATTATATACTTTCGATTGGTTCAATATATTATGTCACACATTGTTCATATTTTAATTGAACAAGAATATTGGGAATAAGAATGCATTTTAAATGAAAGTCAAATAATGTGATACTAATAATAGATAAATAATAAGATGTAATGTAATAATAATAGATAAATAATAAGATGTAATGTAATAATAATAGATAAAAAATGTAAATGATAACAATAAATAAATAGTAAGACGTAATGTAAATATAAATAGAAAATTAATAAGGTGTAATGTAAAAATAATGCATAAATCACATATAATGAAACGATAAGGGTTAAATAATATATAATATTCAGACATTAAATTCATTGAAAGGCTTAACTAATTTTTCTCACAAATGAAATCAATAATTTTAATGTTGTTAATAAAAGAAAAAAGTTTAAGGAGAATAGAATAGGAAAAAAGAAAGAAATAGAAGTAGTCTCTTTGCAAATCTTTTTGTTGGTAGAATGCCGTCTAGATAATTCAATAAGAGATTACAGATAAGTACTTACACACAATCAGTATCAATTTTAAATCTTGTATTATAATAGTTTCGAATGCCTTAATCTACTTTTAAAATTAATTTATGATTTTGTAAAACGAAGTTCTTTCATACAGAGTTAATATTATATATTAAAACCATTCGTATTTCACAAAAATGATCTAATTCACATTTCTTAAAATGTTTATTAATTTGATCACATACAGCAGCTAAGATAATGCACATCTTTTACACTAGATGAAAAAAAGTAACATTCAATTTTACTGTTTTATTGAACATATTGCTTTCCTTTAATTTTATACTGGGATAAACAATACAAAATATCTATCACTAAGATAGATATTTTTTGCATTTTTAATATAGGCTAGCTTCAAGATTAGAGTTTATCATTTAAACACAACTCCGATCTGCTCTTTTTTTGCAGTCAACGCCTTTCCCGTAATACAGAAGTTATTCACTCAACACGACTCATGACGCTACTAGGTCTTCAACGATATACATAACTTGTGTGCAAAACTTAAGCAATAAATATATTTTTCAACATATAACCATTACATTCTTCAAAAAGGACTTTTTGTGATTAGGACAGTGAAAACGCACCGGAGAAGAAAGGAGATGCATATGCAAAGATCGGCACTATGCCATCAAAGGGCACGTCACAGGACACAATAGCCTGGAATGCGCACACTCTGAGCCAACTTAAAAAGACGGAGGAAGGATGCATTTCCTGTCATTCCTTGCAAGTGAATGTGAATTCTACGTTCATAATGGTCACAAGAAACCATCAGGAGGCCTTTTCTTGTTTTAGAATAATCGACAAGCTTCAAGTTGGGAGTAGTTTGACGAGTGTAAAATAAGAGTTTGGAACTAGCAGAAGTGTAATTTCAAAAGCTCTAATAGCCTTCCAAATCATACGTATAGCTATAAGAAAGGTTGGCGGGGTCGGTCGAGGAAAACAAGGGTAAGTGATGACCAGTATATCGTTCTGCAGGTAAAAAACAGACCGGAACCAGACATCAGGTAACATTCCTTCACAACTGCATACGGCAACCACATGACAGGTATCGCGGTTTACAGTGACCAGACGTCTGCATAAAAGAGGCCCATTTACCCGTCGTCCTGAACGTGGCATATCATTAACAACAGTTCATCGGCGGCACAGTTTACAGTGGTGTCAAGAACGCAAAGACAGTGAATCTCCTCAATGAAGTCACAATCTGTTTACTAATTAAAGTAAAAGTCGTTTCAATGTTAACAACGATTATCTGTGCTATTTGATATGTAAGGAAGTAAGGACACTGTTTCATCCTACTAACGTCAGGGAAAGAGGCACTTGGAGTGCTCCTGAAATACTTGTGGCGAAACAATATATATCGAATGGACGAACAAAACTCCATATTTTCTACAGCGTCTCACTTATCAGAGATCGTTATTCCGATGAAATTATCCTCCCATACATGAGTCTGTTCTGAGTTTCGTAAAAATACGTCATTTGGATTTCATTATAAGCATTTTTGCATGGAATTTTTGGAAAATATTTAGAGTTTGTTTCTTCTTACACGATTTTATAAAGTTGTGTAACATATCCCAAAAAATTAACCACACGTCGCATGTATTTTTACACGGTTTCCTAAAGCACGTATCTACCGTTGTGACGGGTTTAATTCGAAATAAAAATTCTTCATTCTTTAAATTTTAATTTATTACTACACGACGTCACAGAACAGCACAATAAGACG
>BMAW01095941.1:237722-297736 GCA_019974015.1 Nephila pilipes
TTAAGTGATTGAAGTCTTTACAAAAGCTAGCGTCTATCTAGCCCATGGTCTATCTAGAATCTCCCTCTCTGAAAAACAAAATAAAATTAACTTCTTTATATATCGGTACTCCACGTGGGTTTCACATACGAGTGACAGCTAGATCCACCCACGAAACTCACGTGACTACCACCCACGAAGATCACGGATTTTCAACATCCTGGCCCCGGATGAACCAAGGGGTTCATAAAAAATTTCCAACTATAAAATTATTGTTGTAATACATGAATTATAACTTTATCAGTTACCTGGCAAAATAAAAAATACATACTTAAGAAAACATGAATGCATATAAATACCTTCAAATTACTAAAGATTATACAATATTCAATAACAATAATAGTTAAATAATAAAATTTCAAGAAAATAAGTAATTGACAGAGTTCATAGGATATACATTTTTTATACACAGTTTTACTTCAGTTCTGGATTTCCAAGCTATACAAAAGATTTGTAGGACGCTTAGTGGTTGCATACTCAATTTTTACTTTTCAAGTTCTCACCTTGCCATCTCTTCATAGAAACTATTCAAGAATTTTATCTAATTTCCAAAAATTTTGAGGCAAATGATCATCCATAATGAAGACTATATCGTTAATTTTAAACGGTGATGAATTTCTAATTAAGGTTGAATAGGCTCATCTCAAATTCAGTAATTATTTTTTTTCACACCTAGTCCAAAAAACACTTTAGTACCCTATACTAGAATCTAAACACCCTTCAAAAAATGGTAAATATAACCTTTCTTTAAAAGTTTATATCCTTTTTAACTTCAAGACACACATTATTCTAACAAAATATCCATTCAAAATGACACTAAACACAATTCATTACAGTAAGCAAAATACTTCATGCATTATAAGACTAAATATTAACTTGACTGCGATTGCATTATAAATGACATTCCTAGATTCTTTATAACAAAATCCTACTTAAAAAACACTTCATAGTATCAAAATAGTTACATTTCAAACAATAATATTTTCTACGTATAAACCAATTATTCTCGTACACATAGAAAATCAATTTTCCATTCCTCCAAAGTTTAAACTATTCATGTCATCTTACTCATTAGTTATCATTTAACAATCAAATATAAAAATTCATTAATGACACATAAATTATTTTAAATATTAATTCTCATATGCATAGAAAATGATTAACTCTTGATGATCACAAAGTCAGAAATAGTTTACGTCGACAACCACAAGAATTTCATTATATTAACACAATAATTAATCAGTTATAAGATGCTGATCGAGACACTTTATATGTTTATTCAAAACTGACTTCAAATAAAGTTTCATAACAATAACCAATCCAAAATTATCAACTCAATCCTTACTTAATTCTAATAATTTATTCCTTACAATTTTTCGAATACTCATTTAATAAATCTTCTACTAAGTATTCAATAATTTTCCACGGATACTTTAAATTGAACATTCTTTGAATATTCAGTTTTATAAATATTCAAAATTAAATCAATAATTCAATTCCTAGTAAAATTGCTACAAAGATACAAAACTTATGAATGAAACTTCCATAATAAATCACGTACAAATGATAGTTTTAGAGTCTTTCTTTTCAGTCCTATTTAAATAAGAAAAAAATAAAATAAAAAAAAAGATTTCTCTCACCCAATTTCCAGTTAGTGGTATGGGAACGGGGGAGGGCTTCAAGTTCCCTCTTTCTTATCTTTGCCGATTAGTGGTAACAGTCCTTCAATAAACACTCACACTGTCCGAGTCGCTCTTTCCGCTGCAAGTGGGAGGTTCTGCATCTGCTGGAAACCAAACCATAGAGGTCTTCAATTTGTCCATGGAGGGCAAAACAACCCCAATTTCCCTGCATCCTTCTTTCTGTATCTCCTTCCACAGCTGTGGACGTAAACCAAATTTCTTTTCCTTGGTCTGGGGACACCGCAATATTTTCTCCTCGGGAGTTCAATGATTCTTGTCTTTCTATTTCCCTTATGTTATGGAATTTTGCGTCTTTCTTTGAGAAGGAGGACATCTGTTTCTTTCAGAAGGGATCTGCTTTCAACCGTTTCTTGAAGTAATACTTCTTCCAATTTTCTCAGTTCCGTTTGATTTGCTTTTTCTTTCTCATAATTTAAAACATCTTTTTCATCTCCTAGTTTCTCCAATTGGTTAGGTAGATTTGAACTATCCTCTTCACTGGCTTCTTCTAATTCTGATTCTCTTTTTTTTCAATAAAAATATTTTCTCTTGAAAGATCCTTTGAACGCATTTCGTCGGTCTTCTGAAGTTCAGTTAATTTCTTTTCTTCTAAATATTCCAAATCTTCTTACGGGACTTGTTTTCCACTCTTTTCCTTTTCCAACATTGGTTCAGTTCCATTCCTATTTTGACGCAATGCTTCTTCTTGTTGATTCTCCAACGGCCTTGCTTGCATTTCTCCCTTTTTTTTTTTTTTTTTTTTTTTCAAATTCAGCTAAATACTCTTCTCCCTTCTTTTCTACCTGAGATTTCCATTGCAAGGGACATTCATAACATTTATTCTTTACATTTAATTCCGTTCCGTAATTTTATAAACTATCCGAAGATTTAATTTCCGCTGATTTATTTAGTAACAAAACAGAATATATCTGCCACCGTGATTTTAATTCATTTTTGATTTTGAATTTGTCTTCATTGAAATTATCATCGTACTCATAGGAGCTTTGGAAATCATTATCAAAAATAGCACTATCTGTGATCAAGTCCTCAATTTCTTTGTTAAGCAATTTAAGTTCTATATGTTTTTGTTCTACATTGAATAAGTATTCTAAAAGCTTCGTTTGATAACTTTCGTTTTTAATATTACAATTCTCTAGGAACAAGCTAATCTGGTTAATTAGTTTCGTACAGACTGTTCGATATATTCTTCTTATAATTTTTACTTTATCAATATTCTACATTTTAAAACTATAAAAAAAAAGTTTCATGGTACCTTTGGTTACGATGATATATATTCGATAAGATGAATCCCAGTTGCACAATTCCAATGAAGGGAAGTTCTCTATATTCCGAGAAACACACACACACACATATTATTTCTATCTCAGTACTTTTTAAACGAATTTCTAGAACGTACAATTCATTACGCAAAATTTATATCCTGGGTTTCCGGACTATGAAATAAAATTATACTTAAAATAAATAACTGTCAGATTATCTATTTCTTATTATTTACTAGCCGTGTTTTGGTGCCAGAAATAAAAACCACTTGATGGTCTTTTCACTATTTATTTTCAACGATAAATTTAATAAATACAATTACAATTCTGCTGCTTATTTTCAATAAAATAAATTTGAATTATTCAAGACAAATTCCAGAAAACATATATGTGCTGCAGACCTAGATAAAATAAATTTGAATTATTCAAGACAAATTCCGAGAAACATATGAGCAGCAGATCGCTTAAAAAACACCAAAAAGGGGGTTCCTGCAAAGCTAGCGTTTATCCAGCCCATGGTCTATCTAGAATCTCCTCTCTCTCTGTCTAAAAAACAAAATAAAATTAACTTCTTTATATATCGGTACGTCACGTGGGTCTTACGAACGAGGGCATCTAGATCCACCCACGAAATCCACGTGACTACCCCTTACGTAGACCACGAATTCTCAACACGCCCCTCCCTCTAATAACATTCACACCACGCTAATTACAGAACTTTTGGTTCATCAGGTCCTGCTACATGACTGATCATCTTGAGTGGAATCTAGGGTTCAATCCAAGACTCAATGAAAACTGCAGGTCGTGAATCCGCGACCATGAAAACTGGGCCACTTTTCCGAAGTGATAATTAAAATAGTATTTGAAATAATAAAGAATAAAGTTGAGTTCCCTTTTATTAGAAATTATGCCCATGAAAAACGTGCACTGTTTGATTGTAAAATAATGAGTGATTTTCAGAACACTCCAGCGGATAGTATATAGCATGAAGCTTCATAAAATGCAATTGAAGGTATAAATAGAAGTTTGAGGATTCGATTCTAAAACATAAATATACTACGATTGATTATTTATTATATACTCTTAGATTGATTATATAATAAATAATCAATCTAAGTGTGCCATAAATTTAGTTCTAAAACAATAATTTTATTTTACCTTTTTAAAGCAATTTCATTCAAGCACACAATGTACAGTAATGAGAACTCAAATCTTCTTAAACTTTAATAAAAAATTCCTCAGAAGAGAGAGATGAATTTCCTTCTCATAGAACAGTCCAGAAAATAACTAACAATGATAATTAAATAACGAGAAACTCTCCTTTTTCAATCTAACTTTAAATCGAGAATTTAAATCTTAAATATGTAAGGAGCATCTGAGAAATGCCGAGCTCGGCTGCAGAGGAGATGATGCTGTTGTGGAAGAATCCCGTGAAACTTTATGAACACTACGGATTCATCACTTTTACATAGCCGAAAGTCTAAAAATTCTTTAAGAGTCTAAACACTTTACGATGCCTGTAATAAAGTATATTTATGCATATCAATTATTTTATCTCACTTCTTTTTGTCGCAAGTAGTATATTTTATGATTCCAATCAGTTCCCGGAACAGAAAAGGGAAATGTAAATAATTTTTAATTTAACAGTTTTCAAGAACCAAAAGCATGATGAGAAAAAGAATAGTTATAGAAATGAATGATGCATATTTCTTACTGAGAACTTCATGAAATGGAGAAATAAAAGAAATGCACATTATTATTTTTAAGGTATTTTAATGACTGATTTAAATAACAAAAAGTATATCAGATTTTAATTTAAGTATAATTACTGAAATAGTTCACCAAAAATAATGTTAAAGAATGAAATGCGACATAAGAGCATTTTTACATCATGACTATTTCGACAAAATCAAATACATAATGCAAAAAGGCGTGTTTCTCTCTCTCGATTATGGGATTAGAGTACAAAAAATTTAGAGCATAATAATAATTACAATTTGCAAACAATGCGTTACTTTTAAGTATTTTATTTTAAATCAAAATCAAAATCAAAAGCAGAAAATCGTTCAAACTCTGCTCAAATTCCATTCATTTCTTTTTCTATGTCCTTAAATAATTTTATTCTCACTTCATCCATAGCGATATTGTTCAGAAACGCAAATGTCCCAACTGCTTACGAATATTTTGATTACTTTGTCATGCTACATGAAAGCAGTTTACCTTTTATTCTGTGGCAACTCCCCATCTACAAACGATAGTTCAAGAAACACCAAATAATTGAGCCAGTAGAGGATTATGTTTGTGCTCAGTTGTCAAGATGCAGCTTACAGAACAGGCAGATAAGTTTATGCAAACCATCCTAATAATCAATAAACTCTTCTATTTCTGTATCGAGAGTTTAACATCTACTTAGCATTTTCGCTATGCATTTGGAGAAAGAGTTGATGGATCATGATTTAAATTATACTCAAAAGAATAGGCATATAGAAAAGCAATGATTTCGTTGACTAGCTAAGATACGGCAAACATTGCTATTATTAAAACTTCAATCCTATTGTTTTCAAAGAAAACATAGGTCACTAATAATATCTTTGAATGCATAATAAAAAATTGGTTGTTTAGTACACATTCATTTAAACGCTTTCATTGTCATTTGATTTGAAAATCTTATTGATATCCATCATGCTTATAATATGATTTCCGGACTTTTTTTACTCTTCAGATACTGTTTACTATGCTCGTGAATATTTACTCGATTTTAAAATGAAATCTTGAAACAGAAGTAATCTTTAAGCGTTGATTGCATATTTTAAAGCAATAAGAAACTGATTATTAATGGGTACTTCAGCACAATGATCCCTTTTTTGATTATAAGATATAATTAATCTTGATATTTTATGTGAAACACGAAAGATAGATTTATTCAAATTAAAAAGTTCATTTATAATTCATTTTATTTGCAACTACCGTTAGAGTTAAAATTAAGCTTTATTTTTACGATAAATAAAAATTCATTGAAAGTTTTTGAGAAACAAAACATTTTTAATAACAAAAGATGCACAATACTCAGTTTTATGTATCTTGTCATCTTTATGTTTTGCAATTCTATTTTCTAGAGACCTTTGTTCCTCTAAATTTCAACTTATTACATTGGTAGAAAATTAAATGGGTTCCTAATGGTCAAAGTCTATGCCGGAAAATAAATTTCTGATCAACTTTCATTAGTATATTAATTTTTTTTCATTACTGTTAATTGTATTCTTGCAATGCAGATGGAGTTCCCTTTGCGACACACATCAAATAAATCCATTAAAGAGTGTATTTAAAACTTTATTTTAAATTTTGTTTTTACCCTTTTTAAACTTCAGTTTTTATCTCACTTAAATTGTAATTTTTTTTTTTTCACGGAACGTTAGTCTAAGTTGTACATATGCATCAATTTAAAAGCTGGATCCTTATTTCATTTCTTCTAATATGGACTTTTCTGTTCATTCCTGTTTAACATTTTTGTACCAAGAACTATCGACGTTGTAAACTCAAACTACAAACGTACTCGATATATTTCAAGAAGCATTAATTAATATTATGGTTCCTCATTCTCTCTTTTTAATTTTAAAGAAATAAATCTCCCTTCGAATATATTAAATATCGCTTACACTATAGGAACAATACCCTGCTTAATAAAAAGTTGCCAACACAATTTGTTCTAGGGTTGAATAGCTTCATAATCGGTCTTTTGTGTAACTAACGAATATATCTTTACAGTAGTTTTACCCGAATGGGATGTTTTGTTTGGTTCAACGGAAGCCAAAGGGAATTTTTTATTTATAGCTCAGCGGAAGTGAGGAGGGTTGGGACAATTTATTTTCAATGAGGATAACATTCCGTTTCAAACACGGATTATATTATCGATAATGCGATTCAGAAACAAAACAAAAGATTCATCTCTATAGAATTACTTATCGGATGGAGACGGAAAATTACTATATTATCAGGTGGTATACACCATATAAAATATCAAACTATTTTATTTGAAAGGAACGCAAAGAATCATGAGATAGAACTTCATATCTTAAGGTTTTTAAATGTTTCTTCCTTTCAAATTAATATCAGTCTAACTTTGAAGCATATTATGCCTTTGAAAAAATATTAAAGAAGGCTAATTGAAGAAATGATTTCTTGTTATACTTAGCCATGTTTATATATCTTTATGGTATAGTGAAATTCAGTTTTATTTCATTCAAATTCATAATAGCTTAGATCTTAAAGTGTTACATAACTATCTAAGTAAAATTTTGTTCACTCTAACATGAGATAGAATATTCATACGATTTAAGCATGTAATTTGAAAGATTTAAAAGATTGATAACAAGTTTGCATTATAAAAGAAAAACGGGTAAAAAAACATTTATTACAGTTTAAGTCTGTTATTTAGGGTGAACTTCGAGGATTTCTTGATAACAAATTAAGTAAAGAAAAAACGAAAATTATAAAATCCTGTACAGTTATTTTAAATACGTATTGTTCTACGCGAAGAGTTGAAAACGAAACAATATTATAATAGAAACAAAGAGTAATTGATGAATATCTTTAATACACTCTATATAACAAAAATACGACGAACCAAAAAGGAGTTGCCCGATTGTAATGAAATTTCGTATGTAAAGACATTTGGACCGAGCATGCAAATGATTAAAGTCTGTTGTCCGATGAATTAATAGCGGGAACTACAGAGCAACGGAACTGCACACTCAATAAGTGTATATAAGAAGCGATTCTTATTCATATGGTCACATTTTCTGTTGCATTGCGATTTAGGATACCTTTCAATGACAGAAAAAATGCTTCACCGCAGGATTCAAGCTCATTACAAGGAGCTATCAGATTATGAAAGAGGTCGTATCATTGGATTGAAAGAGGCAGGATGGGCAAATCGGAGAATCGCCCATCAAATGGATCGAAGCGAAGCGGGGATTAGAAGATGCTGGCAAGAATGAGTGGTCAGTGGCCGATTTCAGCGTCATGAATTAAGCGGTCGACCTAGGGCCACAGTAGATCTTGACGGCAGAGTGACTGCTACATCAGTTGTCACAGCGCTTGATTCACCGTTATCAATCATCAGACATGCAACCCGCACACGAGTGTTCAACATTACCATTCACGGACGGTTGATAAAGGGAAATATACAATCGTACTGACCACTACGCCCCCTGCCACTCACGCCAGCACACTGTCGAGCCAGTTTACAGTGGTGATTGTCTCAATCAGGTTTGGAATGATACTGACTGGCTACGTATAGTTTTAGCGACGAATCCCACTTCCAACTGTGTCCTGACGATCATCGAAGACATGTCTGGAGACGCCCAGATCAGCGTCCTGATCCTGCTTTCACTATTACACGCCACACAGGCCCTCAAGCAGAAGTTATGCTCTGGGGGGGTCATTTCCCTTGATAGCCTTTGGTCGTCATTAGAGGCACATTTGCAGCACAGCGGTACATCGACGATATTTTGAGACCTGCTTTGCTACCGTTTCTTTTGCAGTACCCTGGGCATATTATTCAGCAAGATAATACCAGACCACATATCACACGTGTTGCTAAGGGCTGTCTTACAGCTTGTCAAACACTTCCTTGTCCAGCCAGATCTCTCTCTACTCGATCATGTCTGGGATATGATGGGAAAGCGACTGCATCTACCAGGGAATGTTGAAGACTTAGCCCGACAATTGGAGCAAATTTGGCAAGAAATACCGCAGGAGACCATCAGGGAGCTTTATCACTCTATGCCACATCGTGTGGTAGCTTGCATCCAAGCTAGAGAGTGGTTAACTCCTTATTGAGGTCATTTCTTTGTAACTATGTAACTCTGAAATAAGTCATTCTGAATATTTCAAAATTTTATTTATCAATATTTCTGAAATTTTAAACATTTTTTATTCTGTATATAATTTTTCTATCCCCCAATTATTGGACAACTCCTTCATTTTGTTATGGTGTATATATATATTTGTTATAGAGTGTATTTTATATTTCGTTATGTTTCAGTTTGTTTACCTTCTCGTTACACAAGTTACACAATTAATGTTTGGATTAGAATAACTTTTTTAATTAAAAATTACTCATATTGGTGTTAAAATGCCTTATATGATAATTTAAGAATACTTTTGTGTTTTTAAGTAAAATTGTATTTTTAAGTGTAATTTCCTAGGTTTGCCTTCTTTCTTCTTTCCTGTGGTTGAACTTCTGAATTTTTCATTTTTGATTTATTACTCTATTTCTATAATATAATTCATTGAATTGTAATGGTTAGATCTTTAATGCCATTATAAATACACATTATTCTATTCCTAATTATGGAACGGTTTTTCTTACAATAATTCAATTTTTTTCTGAGTTTTTGCTTTTCTCTTACTTTCTTTTGTTTTAAATTGGTTTGATTCTTGAATGGTTTGCAATGATTACTTATGATTTTGTAGTTTCTAATTTCAATTAGTTTAATTATTTAAGTAAATTTTTAGTCGATTTTCATAGGTATTTTTTTAAATTTTGTTTATTTTTAATTTATTTGGTTTTATTCTCTTAGTTTTTTTATTTTAAATAATTTAAAATTGTTTTGTTTTTATAAAATATATTTTTATTATCTTGTTTACATGTACATCATAGCCACATGGTACATTACTATCTTAAATCGCATAGATAATTCCTATCATTTTCTTCCAGAACAAAGATATATAAGAAATAAATAATTTGAATTAAAGTACTAAACAATAAATGAACGCCAAGTGCTAACTGAAAATATGATTATGTTTAAACACATGATCAGAAGTACGATATTATCTATACTGTTGCATTTCAAGAAATAGCAATAACTTAAAAAATTATTCATTCAATTCGTATATGCAATGCTTTTTTTTTTTAAATAAAACGAATTTCTTCGTTCAATGTGACTTTTTTGAATGTATTGGCGATAGGGGTACATTCCTAACGAATCAATATACGGATAGAGCCTACGAAAAGAGATTGGCACGCTTAAATAGATCTCTTTACAAAGTAGCACTATCCTACGGAAATATCCCTCTAGATCAAGTGATTGATCTTCAAAATTCTAAGATCTCAAAACCCTTTTTTTTAGATTGTTTTATCCTTTTAAATCTCTTTAGGGCTCCCTTTCGAATTGAAGCCAACTTCAATTGGTAAAAACAGAAATTTCCTCATAGAAGGATCGTTTTATTTAGAAAACATTTTTTTTACTAAAGGTCGTGAAATGTTTTAGTTTTTTCTACCTGTTTTTTTTTTCTCTGGTTTTGTATAACACCTGTGAAATCTCCCGAAACGTGACATGAAATAAAAATTAAAATGCAGAATGATTCTTTTTCCCCCTTTTTCTTTCCTTTTTTTTCTTTTTTTTTATTTCTCGCTCAAAGCCTTCATCAAAATGAAGAGGAAAAAGCAGAAGTATGAATTTTTTATGAAAAGGTGCTTCGGGAGGTACCTTTGATCGACTGAAAATGTGTCAAGCAATATATTTGGCAGTAACCTCTCAATAATCCCCTTGATTGCGAGCTGATTTTCATGAAAATAAAAAAGAAATGAATGTGGATTTTTAATTACATTTTATTAACTCCTCAGAAACGAATATGAATAGATAATGAATAATACAATATTGAAACAAATAGTTGATAAAAAAAAAGCAGAACTAACTTTTTTTACTAAAAAATGAGCCTTATTAATTAATTATTATCTACTTTTCTCTTCATGTTAATATTAATTTAGGTAAATTAGTTGACCCATTATTAGAATTCAGTATTCGAATCAATATATAACACAAAACGTGCATTAAAAATCAACTTCAATAACTTACAGATGATACTGATTACGATTCGTTTTGAAATCAAGTTATAAGAGTTTTGTTATAATGTTCTTCTTCATAATCATTCATATATAAGATAAATAACTTTTAGCATGGAATATTTTTTTCTGCAATGACCATTTAATATATGCTTTTTATTACAAGCATTTGCTTACATCAAAACATTTCCGCAAATAATTACACAAAGCCTTATTAATAGACCTGTGAGGTCCATGATTTAAACATCGACCCACCAAATTTTAAATATTACTCATTTTAGTCTAACAATTTTCGTAAAATAATGTCTTTGGTAAATAAATGCAATGCTCCTATAATTTCAATTTATTTATAAAATGCAGGAGTATGCGTTTATGTTGGTGGTTTCTTATATCTTACAATCTAAGTTTTTTTAAGAAAATTAATTTAAAAATAATGGTATTTTGCGTAAAAACGCGCACACACGTGTGTGTGAGAAAGAGGGAGAGAGAAAGAGCGAATTTCTCTCTCTCTCTATGTATGCATATAAAGGAATATACTTACGTTGTTAACAAAAAAAAGTAACTGCGCATATGTAATTATGCTTCTCCTTACTGTAAAATGTATATTTTAAGCGATAGTCCTAATGCTGAACAAAGAAAGAATTCTTGTAAAATTTCTTGTTTAACAATAAAAAAAATGCTTTGAATATTATTTTATGTTAAAGGTCCCATGCTAATACAAGAGAAAAATCTACTTAGAAAATGATATCGTTCAAATAATTTTAAATATTCTGCAGTGGTAAAAGAAGCATCATGGAATGAAGAGTTGACAAAATAGTACATATTGGAAAAATGAATAACCGAGAAAAAAAAATTGCTTAAAAATTCTTTGATAGTAGAAATGGAATGTGTATTTTTTTAAAGAAAATAAGGATTTATTTTTTAACAATAATTTTAATTTGGAAGTTCCAGTTACTGAAAATATTCCATGTAAATATTCTAGGTAATCCCTTGTAAATAATCCAGATCATTGTATTGCCTGGAATATTTATATTACCTGTATTATAAGCAATTATAGACAATTCTATGTAAATATTTCAGAGTACGAATAGTGTATGAGGCTTCAAATTTCGAAACATTTGTAATCTTCAAAACACATCAAACGTCTCAAAAATGTGTGCCACACACTATAGTTTTTGATCGCTGAGACGACAGAATAGTACATTTGAAGTTGCTTCAGGCTTTGACATATTTTCCTTCTACAGAAGCCATCTTTAGAACAAAATTTCATTTGTTTTATCACACTGGTGCGTGTACTATTGGAAGTGCGTGTGGCCTTTCAAGGAGTACATGTGAATAGCCCAGGAAATCTATAAATAACAATACCCAAAGAGCTTATCTATGCATATGATTTACAAATATCTATTCAGGAGGATATTCGTTTTTCGTCACAAGCCAAGAGGCTCGACAGTAAAAAAATGTTTCAGAAATACTGATACAGAAGAATTATAAAGTTGCTGAGGCTCTGGTGTTGTTGAAAACCCTACATTCAAATCGAGTCTAACGTTGTTCGAGATATTGATGTCCGAAAACTACCCGTTATTATGTTTTGATGCCTATCTGATTTTCTCACTCCAACCGTGACTTAGTCAACAAAATCTAAGCAATCCTTCCTTTGTACTAGTATTTCTGAAACTCGTTTTTTCTTGTTAAACCGACATTTTTTAAGGTTATTTTTCGTGACACACAAAAAACTTTTTTTGCCAATTTTGAGATTAATAGGTAAAATAAAATAAGACTTAAATATAATTATCATGTATCTAAGAAAATTATTATATGAAATCATTACAAAAATAATTGCAAAAAAGGAAACTTTAATAACATTAAATTATTAATGAAAAGTGTGAAGCTGTTTCTTACTAACTAAAAATGTCACATTTATAGGAAAAGGCGATAATTTTATACCAAAAGTGACGAAAAAGACATCACACATTTTACAGTTTTTTCTTCTAAAACTGAATACTTTTGACGACACAAAGAACAAAAAATTAATCTGTGGCTTTCTATCACTAAAGTGTATGAATGATGTGTCATTCAACAATTCAATTATAGATTAAACATCTAATTCCGGTTATTTTGTTTAAAATTCTACGTTAAATATGTATGGATTCCTTGTACATTCTTTGTTGCTCTTGATTAAGTACTAACATTCTTTAAAATTAATCTCGAAGCCTGGAAAATGCTTTTTGATTGAAGGTAAAATCTCATCCGGCGATGTACTCACAATGTTATTCTGTGTGCTTCACGTAGTTCGCACAATGGAATGACAAATTGAGATCTTCTCTAGAAGCTACAATTTTCTTTTTCTCTTTAAAAATAATGATATTGTTACCATATAAGATCAGATTTAAATTATTTAAAAAATATGTAAAATGTCACAGAGATATTTTGTATTGCTTTGCTAGTTATGGTATGAAGCGAAAGGAGGTCGACCTGATAATTTTCTTTCGTCACCTGTATCAGGTCATGACCCCCCCTCCCCCCATTTGGAAAATCTTTGTTTGTCAAAGAGGTGTCAGACAGTTTAGAGATATATCAAGGAATATTTCATGATGAATCCTAGCATTTGAAAAATCTTATCAATCACTTTCCTAGCTTTGGATCAGACAGATCTTATTTCGCCCAATTTAACATTATTAGAGCAATAGATGCTAATTTTAATGTCTTTGTAGAACTTTATAGTCTGTAGTCATTGCATGATAAAACAGGTGAATCAGGCATACTTGAAAAAGTAAAACCATGCTTAGAAAATCTAAAGATACATAGAAGTAAACTCATCAGTGTGTGTACTGACGGAGCGTCATCAATGGTAGATAAAGTCAATGGCACTGTAACCTTACTTGAAACTTTTTCTAAATCATCCTGTGCTAAAATATCATTGCATTATACACCAAGAGGATTTGTATTACAAAACTTTAAAAATACAACATGTTATATTACCGGTTGTGAAATGTGTGAACAAAATTAGAGCAAGAGCATTAAACAAACGAGAATTCAAAGAATATCGTGAATTGTTAGATTTGGAATATAGCGATCTTAATCTTCAATATGGTGTGCGCTGTTTTTCTGATGGATAGATTCTGAGTAGATTTTGGAAATAGAAGAAAAGAAAATTCTAAATTTTTAGAGCAAGTAAATGAATTACCTGATGAAAGCGCCCTAATATTTGACAATAACTGGGAATCTGTCTTGGTCTTTTTAGTTGTTATTTTTAACTATCTTAATGATCTAAATTTAAAATTGCAAGGAAAGAATAAATTTTTTCTAGATTTGTAAGTAGTATCAGTTCATTTAAAATGAAATTATAAGTGCTTATCTCTCATTTAGAAAATAAGGATTTGAATCATTTTCCGTGCTTGAAAGAGCAAAATAAATTTTCCAAGAATAATAGGAATTTCATCAAATAAATTGAAAATAATCAAGATATTATAAGAGACATTTGTACGTCATTTTCGTGATTTTGCTCAAGAATAAAACTGCATTATCACCATTATAATCCTATTTTCACTTAGGGAACTAAGCATAATCCCGATCCCTAATAATATAAAAAAGAAAATGGTTTATTTAAAAACAAATTCATTCATACAAATAAAATTTGATGTGTTTTTTTTTCCAGATCTAAAGACTTCTGACGTAATTAATTTCTGGCATTCATTACCATGTACACATAAATCACAGCTAAGAAAAAAATTTCAAAAAAAGTGTATAAGTCACTTTGGAACGATATATAACGTGAACAATCATTATCATCAATGAAATTGTTTAAAAGCAAAACAAACGATCACAAATAACAGATTCAAATTTGAGGAGTTATCTGTAGGTCCTAATAACAAGTTTAGTACCAAACATTAAAAGACTAGAGAAATTTAAGCAAACTCAAAAGGTTCATTAATGAGAAGTAGTGTTTATGTGCTGTAATAGATACTGTTTTCCAAATAATAATTAAATCATTTAAAAAAGTTAATTGACTATAAACTTACTTCTGTTAAGAAGGTTATCAATCAAACGCCAGGGTCAGGACTACTTCTAGCAAGCAGAGAGAACAGACACTCTTTCACGAGCAACTCTGGCTGCTATAGCACCATCATGAAGCGATCATCCTTTCTACAGGATATCATTCTGACAATTGTTGAATGGTATTTCATTAAACTCGTGTGAAAAAATTGAACTGCGTGATTAATTATTCTTTATCCTCCCCTAAGCGAAGCGGATTTTATCTTTATCTCTTTTTACCAACCACTAACCATGAACGTAAGACGATATAAAAAGTTTTCGAGTTATAAGACACATCTGAATTCGTCTGTCATAAAATTGGCGCATGATATTCAAAAATTTGTCCCCCCCCCCCAGTCTATACTCATTCGCATTTTAACGCTGTGTTGGGAATGTGAAAACTCCCATTGTCATTGGATCGTTGGATCATATTGAGCTGTTTATATTTTAAGAAAAGTCAAAGTTTTTTTAATTGCATAATTATTCTATCATTATGTAAAACATATCCTTAAACCTCTAGATTAATATAAATTTCATAATGCACCCTAAAGCATTGTTTTTTAACAAAAATTATCGAAGATTAAAAAGTGTATCTCAAAGTTCCTCGAAAAAAATTACAGAATAACTATTTGATCATTTCTTCTACGAATTCATAAATTCATTGCTTAAAATGATTACTCTATTTTCTTGCGCTTGTGCATGATTATTTTTCAACTTGCTAATGATTATAGTTTTTCATTTTTGTGAGTTAAATCACAAAAAAGGAAATCATAGTCTTAAGCAAAAGAAAAAGAAATATTTTTACAAACTTGAAACTTATTCATTCTGTTAGATATAGAAATTTTATTATCATTGCAATTAATACAGGAATGAAGCACACGGGATTTAAAAAGAAAACAATATAATTTAAAAATTAGTGTTTTGAAGTATATGTTAAACATGAGCATATTGAGTTAAATAAGTAATATGTTGAGTCTAAAATATTAACTTTGTGCTAAACTGTAAAAACAGCAGGTACCCGTTAGAATACCGTTTCAATCAAAGCGAATACTCAATCCATGTAAAAGGAAAATTTAAATGGAAGAAAAATCTACTGCAAAATGGGACATAAAAAATAATCGATAATCTGTGTTTCTCTGTATTTCTTTCTAATAAAAGATGAAAAGCACCGCACGTTTTTATTCTTGTAAATGCTATGTCTCAAAACTTTTGAAGATCTTTTTACCCCTGGAAAAAAATGTTCTATGCAACAAACTTAAAACGTTGTTTAATTTGCGACTCATTTTACTCGAAATGCAATAAGAATATAAAATGAGTTTACGACCCAAGAAAACCAAGAAAATATCTTATGTACATGACAAAAAAAAACATTAAAAAGGTGACCTGTAGAAATGTTAGATCGTTGAAAGTGATGGAATCTCCATAGAAAAATAAATGAAACTGTCAATGAGATTGTGATATAAATAAACAAAATTAACCTAAATATTATTCTAGAAATTTCTAAAAATAATAAATCATATTAAAAACGAGGATTTTTTTAATTTTCATCATGTTTTAAAATTATTAAAATAATGTTGACTTTTTCTTTGGTATTATGAGCATTTTATGTTATATGTACCTAATTTTACATTTCACTAAAAAATTATCACGTTATTAAAAATTGCTCAAAATCCAATATCTCAGAAGCATCGAGGTGGTTATGTAATTGTGTTTAAAATTATTTTAATTTTGTATTTTATTTCTAATTATATAATTTTTCTTTTATTTTTAATAATATTTTTTTCTTTTAACACTAAATACGTATTTCTCCCCCTTCATTACTAAATACATGTTTTTTTGCTTTATCACTAATAATGTATTTTTTGTTTTATCACTAATAATATATTTTATATTAAATTTTATTTATTTATTATTTCTTTATATATTTTTTGACTGAAACTTTTGTCCAATTTGCAATTAACAATCTCTTGCATTGCAGTTATCAATATTATTACATTTTTAATTATTCTATATGTACATATTTTAATTATGAGATCTCATTAAAGTAAATGAGATACTAAAGTCCTTTGAATTTTGTAATTTTGATTTTGCTTTTTGAAGGATTATTCCGTAGATGTATTATTTATGAGAATTTTTA
The DNA here is from genome assembly GCA_019974015.1 of Nephila pilipes. Lineage (NCBI taxonomy): Eukaryota > Metazoa > Arthropoda > Arachnida > Araneae > Nephilidae > Nephila > Nephila pilipes. The sequence continues at coordinate 254,742 of BMAW01095941.1, forward strand.
TATAATTAAAACGTTCCAAAATTACATTTTAAATTGTAAGCCTATGTTCCAAATATAGCGAAAAAAAATTATTTACATTTTTCTCAAAGCGTGTTTTTTACTATACAAGTCACTTTCTTCAAAATGTGCTTTATCCAAGTGTTAATAATTTACATTTAATGAAATAAGGCTATTTTCTACTCAGTAAAGATAACGTGTTTTCTAATAAACACTCTCAAATTTTAAATATGTCACAGTATTTATGTTTAAGGTATGGGAAATTTAAATCATAAATTTTTAAATTTTATTCAATTTAAATTTTGAAATAATAATTCTGTTCACTGAACAAAGTATAGTATTTATAAGTACCGTGCAGATTTGTTGAGTTACAAATGATTTTAAGCAAGATGAACCTAGAAGTTAAATAAATGACTTATATATACAGCTGTTGATTACGTAAATATCATTCAAACTTATTTAGGTTTATAAATATAATTTTCTTTTCATGAAATACATATATATATATATATATATATATATATATATATATAATATCTCAGTGTTAAAATATGACTTTCTCAGCTTATAATTTTTAAGAAATGTTTAAATATCTTAAAAAACATTAATAGATGCGGGTAAAAAGGAAACGATTAGTGAAAAAAACAACCGAATGCTTTCTTGAAATTCTAAATTTCACGAACTAAATACACTGCATGTTGCACAAGATTACTAGATTTTTTTTTTTTTTTTTTTTGAAAAAACTGTTTCCTTTATCACCTAGAGCAGGGCCTTTTTTTAAATAAATATCTCGAAATTCCTTAAATTAATTTGCTTAAAATGTCTTAATGTAGTGAAGGGATTAAATATTTTTTTATTATTGCTACTAAAAATCAGATACATTTGAGAGGTGTAAATTGGTTTACCAAAAGACAATTTTCGATCTCATGTAAGACCTAACCTATGAAGTTTCCAGTGAGTTTTTCTTTCTAATGTTTCTTTTCAGTTTAAGCAATTCAAGATTGTGTTGGCTTCTAATATTTTCAATCATTTAAAACAAGATGTTTTATTGCTATTTACCCTTCTCGATATCAGTCATTTAATCTCATTATTCTATCTCATCTTTTCTTATTTTGTGCGCTGCGAATGTCTAACATCAATTACGATCTATTTATTTTTGTTCCGTTGTCAAACAAAGATTACAAAATAATGGCTAATATAAAACGGAAAAGAATTTCCTAGTTATATTTACATCATATAAATTTGAAATCGCTTATAATCCCTGTATTGAGGTATTTTAGTACATAGATTTCTATCTTTTAATAATTAGCGGTCATTAGCACACTAAAGTACGGCACTTAAGTGGCCTTAATTACAATGATCATATCTCAAACCTATTTTTTTTTCTTGACTTGATGACAGCATGTGGAAAAAATGATTTGTTTGCTTAACGAGCAAAGAAATTAGAGGACTTTAAACAAAAACTCAATACTGCAAATATATAGGAAAAACATTTATCATTGTCATTCTTTCAACTTACCTGGTGTTAGATAATGGACCGGCAACAAATGAAAAGAGTCATTGATTCGTTCGAAATCGAGAATTTCTGAGGCTCAAATTTACTTAAAACGAATTACTGTCATTTGTAAACTTTTCATACATGTCTTATCGGATCGTTAATTCTTTTCCACACACATACTTTTCAAAAGTAGAGTGATGATTGAAAGTAAAGAGCTCAGTTTTTTTCAAACGTTTCTCTTTCAATATATTTTCTCTCTGGGCGCTTCTGTTTAGCTTTATTCAGTTTTATGATATAGTACTAGAGTAAAAAAATCGATGGATTAAATTCTATACTTTAAATTCAGAATTATAGAATCAGATAAAATTGGAAAGATTTTACAATATAATTTTTCCTCGATTTGACGTAAAAAAATGGAGGATACAAGTTTCAAAATAACTAAATAAAACAAATGTTTCGCAATTGTTCATTTGAAGCGAGATTATATTAAATCTAAAGAGACTTAGATAAAAGTGCTGTCGATTATTTATCCAATAAAATGAAAATTAAAAGCAAAAAGAAGGAAGACAAAATTTAAATTATTAAAACTTTTTTCGACGTCAAAAAATGCAAATAATTGCAATGTTTGTGTGCGTCTGTGTGTTTTTCTTTCTTTTAAAGTAGCTGGTGAAATTTTGAAAAAAAAAATTTTATTATTTTAATTCTTCATTTTGTCAAAAGGCAAGGTCTTAAACTTTACTTTTGATGGTGTTTTTATTTATATTTCGACTAAGAACTTATTTCATCTAAATGCTGAAATGATAAAATGGTACCAATGTATATCAAGAATATTACCATAGGTTTGGTATTACATTGATTCAATACCACGACATTTTTCAGTTCTCCGTGGGTTACAATCTTACAATAGGAATCGCCCTTAATGTATCGGTTTCACGATTTCTAATGGTCGAGGTAGCCTAGTGGTCAGGGTCGTGGACTCACGGCCAGCGGTTTTTGTCGAGTTGTAGATTCAAACCGAGATGCCACTAAGGACCGTCGTCAAATATGTCGAGGCTCAAAGTCCTCCCGTAGCGTGGTGTAGAAGTTAAGAGAGGGAGGGCCAGCTCAGATGTCGCTCTCATCACTTGACCGATGTTCCAATTTACGAAATCCGTTGCCACTAACCCTCGTGTTGCTTCCAGTGTGGCGTTAATAAAATCAACCAATATTCACGATTTCCCCTTCATTGGCTTAAAATTGGAGTATGGATTATGTATATACTTCAAGTATACTTGTAGAAAGTGAAGATATATCTTTATGTTACCGTATGTATTGCTTCTCAGTTTCATTTAAATTAATCTCTTGTGGGTAGTTGTAGTAAAATGGCAGAATATCAGCTTGATTGCTGATAGATTGTGGCTTTAAGACTGATTCAGAGAATCGTAGTGGCTTTTCGAATTAAGAATAAATAACCTCAAATGCCTTAAGCAGTGTGAGATTTCTAAAGTGTGAAATCAGAACAGCTTTTAACGTTTGTCATTTGACCGTGATTAAAATGTTCTATATAAATCACCCACAACGCCATTTGAGCGTGACATTGGTTTATTCTAAGACGATTATATCAGAATCCTTCTATGATACCAACGGCGTAGAAGAATTGGGTTTCTCAGCTCATCCCTGATGTAGATGTTGAAGTCTGAGATGAGAAGAGCATTAAATCTTCATTGCGTCTATAATCTTTAAATGTTTTTGTGTTTAAAAATACATACTTCTTCTTAACAAGATGCCCGAAAAGTAAAAATTCATTTCCCCAATCCCTATCGATAGCCTCCTACACACATAGAGTTGTCAAATAATGTATCTGTTCGATAAACAATGTGGCGAATCTAATTTTTCTGTTCCTGTTATATATTTCTTTTGAATTCCCGCTTTATTTCTTTGAACATCTTGTTGCATTTTAATCCATTTAGTTTGAATTATATTCTATTTTCAACTGTAATTGTGTGATCCTGTAATTTCGCTGTTTTAAAATGTTCATTATATTTTCACGAAATTCAATTTACATTACAAAATTGTGTGATTTTAAAAGTATTTTATTGCTTGTTGGCTTAATATTACAATTGGGCTTGATGACACCTTTGTACACATTAAATAAATAAACATTATTGTACACCATACAATGAAACGTTAGTTCCACTCTGTTTCCTGAATGAATTTGTTCTATATTTTATAACAATAATTTGCTACTTAAGTTTTTCAAAGTATGAAATTAATTTTTTTTTAATTCAATTATTCTGATGAGAGATAGGGAAACAGAAATCTCACTAACTCCATAACTTATATATACTGAGAATACTATAATGAGAAAACAAAATAAAATAAAATGCAACTGCTGATAAATGGAGAAAAGCTGGTGCAATAAAATCCCTTTTATTAGCTACCAATGGAGATATTGTTTTAGTCAATAACAAAATTGTTATCCTAGTACTTTCCAAAATTTTATAGTAAAAAGTTTTGCGTATACGTTAGATGTGTGCGTATAAGTGCCTGCTGGCACCAGGTCGTATATTTCAATACCTCAATTTTCAAAAATATATCATAACAAATTTCTCATAATTTTTTATTGGACTGAAATGAAACATATATAAAAAAATTAATTCATTTTACTTCAGCAATAATTATATTTAGCTAGAAATGTAATCAATTTAATAATGAATCTAATTTTCATATCTGAAACAAATATCGCTGTCCATATCAATATTTTACTATTTGCTTTAATTTTAATATTTATTTCAATAATTTAATAATTATTTTTAAAACGTTAGCACATTTGGTGGCTTTCTTAAGTTCTTTGCATAAAACATTTTTTTATAAATGTTTCAAAGAACTATTGTTTTTATATAATATCAGGCGATTTAATTCAAAGAAAGTTATGGCGAATGAGATTGCCTTTTTTTAAAAAAATATACATTAATAACAACTTTTCAGTATCCTAGTTCAAGTATCACTTGGTCTTTGAATGATCAATTAATTTCTTCTCTAAATATTTTTTCACGATATTTTATTCCGTAAATATAATAGTACGGATCCGAGGAAATATCTAAAGCTCGCTTATCATTGTGCTGCCAAGGCAGGCGCCTAGTAAACCCAGAACATGACACCGTAAATGAGAAAAGAATTGAGGAAATAGAATATAGTGAGTTCACTTGGTGATGAAGGTTCAGGTTGGTTGAAGGCGAAGTTGCTTCTTTTTGCAATGAGCTCATCAACACCAAAACCTCGATTTTTATTTGTAATTCATCTCGGCAAGAGAATATTTTTTAAAAATTATTATTCATGCACATAAAGTTAATTAAATTGTGTAAATAAACATAATACAAATATCAAGTCCTTATAATGCATCCATTATAATATATATGAATTATCATGCAAATTCCAATTGTGACATCAGACTATTCCTGTTCGTTTCTTGTGCCATAGCTTAACTCAAAGTACTAACGCTAAAAGTCAATAAGACGTCACACAGGTTTTAACACTAAGTTTGTTGACAAAATGCTAGTATAACGATAAATATAACAAGCTCTCCCCAGATAGCATCCTAAATATATTAACTTGATCTACCAATAACAAACTAACAGACTCTTACCATTAATGTCAAGTTGAGGCTGTCTTGACTTCTAACTATACTGCTGTTTATAGAAAATGCAACACCATGAAAGAATCATCAGAATCAAACGAAATTTAATGCAGAAACGACTTGTACTGATACAAATAAATGATGAAATTTTCAAAACAAAAGAAACAAATTAAGCGTCCGAAATCAATATTTGGTGCAGCCACCATGCGCTGCAATAAGTGCTGCTATACGACGTGGCATGGAGTCAAACAGATGTTGAATATCTGCTTGAGGAAGAGAATTCCATATCGCTTGTATGCGCAACCAAAGTTCGTCTTTGGAAACTGCAGGACGCGGATCACGAGCGAGACGCCGACCAACCATATCCCACACGTGCTCAATAGGCGACATATCCGGTGAATAAGCAGGCCAAGGAAGAAGTTGCATGCGTTGTGCTGAACAGAAGTCTCGAACAGTCCGCGCAACATGTGGGCGTGCATTATCCTGCTGAAAGATAGCTCCAGGGATGCCTTGAAGGAAAGGAACGACTTCGGGCTGTAGCACTTCACGGACGTACCTGTTGCTATTGAGATTACCCTCAATTCGTATCAAATTGGATCGTCCATGATACGAAATCGCACCCCAGACCATAACTCTGGGTGTTCGACCACTATGTCGTTCAATAATACACTCAGGAAGGCAGCGTTGACCGGCATAACGTCTAACACGAACACGGCCATCATGGGTCCACAAATTGAAGCGTGATTCATCTGAAAAGACAACTTGGTGCCAATCAGCTCGCCTGTCTCTGTGCTCAAGAGCCCACTGCCGACGCAGCCGTCGATGATTCGCCGTGAGGGGAATCCTGTATAAAGGCACCCTTGCACGCAATCCACGGCGCAGCAGACGACGACGAATTGACGAAGCTGACAATTGTACACCTGTAGCAGTAGACCAACGTGCTGCCAGCTGCCTGGAGGAAGCTGTGCGATCATTCACCGCCATGCGGAGCAGGTGTCGATCATCGCGCTCTGACGTCACCTTCTGTCGTCCAGTGCCTGTTTTTCGAGTTGTTCGGTGCTCGTCGGTCCACTGCTTCCAAACTCGCATCACTGTGGAACTGTTCCGCTGCATACGAGCTGCTATTGCGCGATAGGAAAATCCTCCTTCTCGAAGGCCGATTATCCTCCCTCGTTCAAACTCCGTAAGTTGCTTGAATTTCTTATTCTTCCGTCGTGGAGGCATACTCAGGTCTCACTAAACGTTTGCCACTAACAAATAATCATAGACTTTTTTCAACGTCCCGCTACAGCACTTTATTTATACGCTTTCAGCATCAATTCAGAGGGCGCTGCGCGCGCCGCGCACGCGCGATGGCTCTGAAACTTTATTAATTTGCATAATATCCTATAATTGACATTTGCTGCGAATTTCATTTGATTCTGATGATTCCTTCATGGTGTTGCATTTTCTACAAACAGCAGTTTATGTTAAATATATGTAATAATTCTTCTATATGTAATAATTCTTGGCCCCGATTTCGACTCTGAAACAATTGCCAAACGCTAGAACCACTCGACCTCTTTCGTATGTCTTAAGTTTAATTTATATAATTCCTATCTCTCTCGTTTCACTTTATTTCTACCTGCTTGTAATTTGAATATTCACGTTTCATTTTCGGTTGGGTAAAGGTTGTTTAGCAAAAAGCAACCAATCTTAATTAAAAGTCCCCAAGGTTAGTGAAGAGAAAACCGCGACTAGTCCAACATCATTCAATGACTAATAAATATTTAGCTTGGGGCTATTATGAATGAATGTGAATGATGGGGTTGTATATAGAAATGTTTCACATATAGATTAAAAGGGCTGGATAAAATGTTCAGGCTTATCTATAGGGGAAATTTATAAGTGTTTTTGCAATTTAATGAATTACATATAAATATAGTGGTTGTGTCATGTATCGATTAAAAAAGAAATTATTTTATTTATTCTATATGAATGAGTATTGGAGTTCATGCATAGAATGAAATCTGAATGAACTGTACCAAACAATTATTTAAATTTTTCAACATTTTTAGACCACATTATGAAAAATCCAAGATATGAAATATTTGTGTTAAAATCTTAAACATTATATGAAAATTCAATTTTGTATTACAACAAAAACAAATTGTGTTTCCACTCACCAAGTCATGAGTTTAAAACAGATGATTAAAAAAGTATGTGACAATGGTGATGAAACACCAGGCAGCCAATTATAATATGTTGAACAGTATTTAAAACATGACAGAAAGGATACAAGACTAAACTGTGAAAATTTAGAGCCAAAATTCACATTAAATGTATATTTAAATTTGAACTATGTTCTTTAAGAAAAATATATTCTGGAACATCTTACTCTTGTCGTACAGCATCTGAAATTTTCTTGAATTCGTTGAAGAATAATGTATAATTTCTGTACAGTACTATTGGAAGGAAAAGCTGATGTATAAAACTCGTTGAAAATGGAAAACCTTAATATCGTAAATAAAACAAATATCTTAAAATAAGATATAAAAATAGTATCATTATTTCTGACATATAAGAAACAGTTTAAGTTACATAATAACTTACACTTAAAAAGTAAAAAAGCAGAATTCTTGTTGAGCATCATTGCTGAATAGTCATCTAGAAAAAAAAGTATTGCAGAGTGGTCCAAAAATCATAAAATTCCATAACACTGCTTTTTAAATACTGTGGTGTCATTCTATAAAATAAGTACCAAACATCGTTTATATTTATTTTTATTAAAATTATTAGATTATTAATTATTGTTTATATTAGAAAAACTAAAATAAAAATAATTCAAACAATATATTTTTGTTCAATTTTGCAAAAAATATAAGTAATACAATTATACATATTTTTTGACAAATATTATCAGCGTCATACACACGTATGAAAATCATTTTCAACACTTATTTATCTTATAATCTTAAAAAGCTATTGGGTCTTTTAACTTTTCAAGAGTTGAAGTCAAGAAATAAATCTTTAAAGATATTATTACAATATAATATTATGAATATGCAATATCTACGCAAATAATTACTCAAATGAAAATCATTTTCAAAACTGATCAGAAACAATTATTAAGATACAATGGAATGTTTCTGAAAATATTATGATATAATAATTCAAATAGGCAATGTCTTAAAAATATTTATGTATTTTTGCTTTAACTATTCATTCAAATTTGAAAATTCTCAATACATAAACCAACAAATGTTACCAAACAATTTCAACAAATATTAAAAACAAATATATATTAAATATATATTAAATAATCTTTTTGAAATGAATTATTAATAGCAGTAAATAAACATATATATTTTTAATTATTAGAAAATGTCGGTTAAATTATGATGCTTACATAATCATAAAAAAATTTCTGTGTGTAAACGAAATAAATTTGAAGCCATTATTTTAGCTTGTTGATCAAAGAATGATTAACAACCTTTATGCTACAGCAATCTAAAATTAAGATTTAAACATTTCCTTTGAAACAAGACATAAAAAAAAGTTGTGTGGTAATTTTCTCATTCAATTAAATAGTAGTAAGTGCATAGCAAAATATAAGTTATATTAGTTGCTTTTGCAGTTATAAAATTATAAAGAGTAGCACTAATAGATGTTACAAACTGGGATTGTCAACATTTGATAATTATTCTGATCAATTAACCCTTGAACAAAGCAGAAACTATCTGAATTCTGTATTCGAACTTGACGTTCCAAATGGCCAGTAGTATTCAAAGTAGAAATTATTTTGCAAGAACAACGTAATTCTTTGGGTGGATACAGGGACGATTTATTTACGAATGAAAAATTCAATTGAAAATATTTTTTTTACTTTTAAATGATTGCTTAAATGCAGTTAGAAAATATTAACTGAAACTATATAAAATTTAATTACATATACACAATGTATGAGAGATACAATAAAAATATTGAGAGCTACGTTTATACACTTTATTTTTTTAATTATTCGAAATTATGTACCTAGTAAGTTAGACATCAACTAGAATAATTAAAAATTGCTATAAACTATAAAAATATACTCAAATCAGTACTTGGAACAGATCTACATTAGAAATAAGTTTTATAATACTGTTTAGATATGTGTCAATTAATAAAAGTTCCGAAATAAAAAATAAATTTATTGAGTAATGAGTTCAATCTGAGCATTTTGAGTCATATTCCTTTTATTACATACTCCAGTTTTTCTGATATTTTAATTGGGTACAAAGTCTATAGTGTTATAAATAACAAGGACTTTACTTATATTTTGTTCAGATAGTAAGCATCAAGTCGTATTTTAAATAATTTTTTTCGGTATTTCATTTAAAAAACAAATTCGCCATAAAATGAAATTTCACACTATGTGTGTGCTTTCCAATACCGGAAATTTCAATAATTTTTCAAAATAAATACAGTAAGGATCCGAAGAAATATCTAAAACACCGTTGTGCTGCCGGGGAGACCGCCTAGTAAAGCTATAAGAATTTCTAAAACCGTACGAGTATAGGAAATGGGACAGATGGAAAGATTCATCGACGGCAGATTGAAGGCGAAGTTGTTTCAATTAAAGTTTTTGCGGTTGGAATGTGAATTTGGCTTTCAGAGCCTCTTTAAAATTATTGATACCTGATTTATTTAACTTGTAAAATTTTTATTTAAAATAAATTGTGTTATTTGGGATCTTGGTCATCTCTGTATTCAGAACTTACCGTCAGTTGGACGAACACAGGTTTACTCTAATACTAACATTAAAAATCTATAAGCATTCTTCAAACGGTCTTATTGAATAAAATTTCGAAGAGTAGCAAAAAAAATTATTTTTTAATATTAGAAAATCACAGTTAAATAGGATGTTTTCATTTTCTTAGCACAACCAAGTAAATGTGTCCATAAACCAAATAAATGTGAAGTCATTATTTCAATTTGTTGATAAAAGAAAGATTCAGTATCTTTATGCTACACTAATTTAAAATTAAGATTTAGGTCAAAAATAAATATAAAAAAAGTTGTGTGATAATTTCTCATTTATTTAAAAAGATATATATAAATAGTAAAATGTTAGTTTTATATATATATAGCTTATGACGTATAACAGATTTCATAAACGCAATGCTCGGCGGTTGTCACGTGATAAGGATGTCACTGGATCATGATGTGTCAAATGAATTTATTCCATTGAAGTTTTCACTGTTGGTATGAATATTTGGCTTCCACAGCCTCTTTAAATTTTTGATTTACCTGCTATCTTTAAATTGTGAGAATTTTTCAAACATAAATTGGGAAAACTTACATCGTGGTCTCTGTATCTAGAATTTGCCGTCAGTAGAATGAACCCCTTTTTATCATAATAATACTGTTATTTTTATTTTTTATTTTTGCTACTACATTATTTACATATTTTGATGCTTTTAAATTTAAAATTAAATTTTTATTATAATTGGTGAAACATTCATTGAATAACATGGCAAAGAAATGGTTTTCAATTATTACTTATTTATACTTATTAAGTAATAATGCATGCTTTCTTAATAAATATTGAAAGTTACCAATTGATGTTTTTACGATGAGATTATCAGCTTCAAATTTATATCTATTTATCAAATTTATAATGAGTTTTGTTCTACTCAAATAGTAACTAAATCTGGATCAAAACTTTAAAAGTTTTTTCCTCACATTTTTTTCACATGAGCGGAAATTTTCTATACACGATCGTTTTGAATGGCAATACGATACTTTAGTTAGAATTAATAAAAATTAATTGATTAAAATTAATTATTTAAAAATTTAAAGTTTACACCAAATTTCTCACTAAGTCGCCAAATGGTCGCCAAACTTGTCCCCAAGGTGATGGGGTCATAGCTTAAACTCTCTTTTGTTAACTGGTGATATCTCTGTAAATCTATCTTTCCCTTTATAAGAGAAGCGTTGCAGGGAAGCAACAACTCATGTTCGTAACATTGTTTCCAACCTTCAAGACAGCCAAATGTTATTGAAAATGAATGTAACTTGAAATATGAATTATAAAAAAATTAGGTTCTGCAAGGTGTGAAGCTTGGAAAAAAAATCATGTTTAAAAAAACTCGTATTTTACCGGTGTTATTTAAATCTTCATAATGAATATGCTAGATATTTGTAATTTTCCTCTTAGAGACAGCTTTATTTTTATTATTCATTTGCAATAATTATAGATCATATTAAAAGTTTAAATATTAATGTTTTCATTATATTAAAAAAGTAGCTTCATCGAATAATTGTTCTCCTAAAAAGACTCAGTTGTTCGAAACACTGCTAAAATTATCAATATTGCTTCACTCAATTAAAAATTAATTTTTATATTTCAAATTTGAAGCATTCCACTTCATTTATTATTATTATTATTATTACAAAATGAAATTTAGTTCGTTTATGTAAGACCCTAAGGTTAAACAATTTAATTTAATACTGAAATATTTCTTTTTAATTTTTTTTTTTTTTTTTTTTTTGTATTATTCTAAATACGAAGCTCTGATTCAAGAATTCCAAATATTAAACGTAACGATCCATCGTAAAAAAGATAAACCAACGATTGCAACAAAACATCATACTCAATAGAATCACCACAAAAATCCCAACTATTTTTTTTGTTTAAGCTTCACATTATTTCCAAATCGTTCACTGAGGATCAGATTAGGAGAGTAAGAACTGATCAACTACGCATGCTTATAAGATTGGGTCGGAGAAGCGAACACATTAGCCCAGTGTTTACTCCAGAGTCTTGTGTTTTCTAATAAATCCTTCGTGTTTTGTACATTACATTCTACCTAACATCCAAAGCTCATCCAAATCAGCTGCATCGATCGCCGAATATCGACTCTAAAAGTTTGTTCCCAGTTAACGAGAGAAGATTTATCCAAAATGGTTCTTGTCTCACTAAGTAGGATAATTTAAGCGCATGTACTTTACATGGTAACGAAGACAAATGGTGTTTTCCGATGTGGAATTACTCAGCTTGATTGGTTCAATTCAGGACAATCACATGACAGAGGCAAACACGTGTTTACCGCAAAAGTTGAAGTTTATATCCGTCTAGTACTTGTACTGAATGCAAATTCCACACACGATTTCAAATGTAGTATTAAAAAGTAATGATGTGCTAGCATTAAGATTATCCCAAAATCTTTTCGAAAGAAAAAAAAATTATTTGTTTGTTTTTTCTCATGTAACGTAGATTAATCAAGATCATTTCTTACATGTGTGTTTATATTGCTAACAAATACGTATTTTTAAAGAAAGTTTCTGCAAAGAAAATTGTGAACAATTCCGTAAATGAAATGATTGCTTCACGCGTGTTCATTTTTGTAACAAAGAATACGCGGGATTGCTTTTTTCATGTTACCATGACGTCACACGAATTGTGTCCATTGTAATCGCCGAGGTTCAAGTCAAGGCATGCTAAAACACTTAACCATTCACAAACATAATTTGGAATAATTTGATCTTCATTGTTAAGAGGTGGTGTGTAAAATTGATGGAAAAATTATATTTTCTCCACCACATACTATTATTTTCAATTGCATTTTTCTTGCATGACACATTTTGTAGTTGCCACTTTATGCATTAGAATTACACATTTCCCTCTAAATTGCATTTCATTTAACTCATTATAAATTCATTTTAAGTTGTGTTGTTGTAAAATAAAAATATTTTTTTGCGTTTTATAAATAAGAATAAAATCTAATAAAAAAAGTATATTTAGCTGTTTCTCAAAACGAAATAATAGGAAAGTACATTTCTTTGCAATTCATATTGGAAATTTTAATTATAATCACGATATAATGATTTAAATAAAAAAAATATTATCTAAAGCAATGAATGCATTACTTATTTTCTCCGAATACTGATAAAAATACATTTCATTAAAAACATTTTTGTTAGCCACTTAAGGGGTTATTGTTTTAATTGGATCACTTATCGCGAACCAGATCACTTTTCAATTTTTTTTATCGTTTGCTTCAATTTTAATTACATTTAGTTTAAATATATTCAATTTAAAATTTTCCGCTTGTTTTAATTTTAATTAAATGTAGCTGATGTAATATTCAATTTAATAATTCATCGTTTGCTTAAATTTTATTTACAAATACCTCAAATACATTCAATTTAATAATTTTTTGATTCCTTTAATTTTAATATCAGTTTTTAATTTTATTATTGTCCATTTTCCGATACTTCATCGTTTACTTTAATTCTTATATTTAATTAAGAAATATAATAATAATTATAAAAAAGTTCACCTTTGGCGGCTAAATATATTATTTGCAAAACTTTGCGTTTAACTTTTTTTTTCCCTTTTTATCTTTTTGTTAGTTTGTAAAATATTTTTTACTTTATGGCTATTTTCTATTTCAGTGTTATATATATATATATATATTGTTTTAAAATAGTCTTCTGGTGTTTTTCTTGCTTCCTCATTTTCCTATATTACGCGTGTTCCTCTGTTTTCTGGAGTTATTATCTATTGATAAATTTAATCATTACAACATGTTTGAACAGAATGTCCATTGTTCTAATCCAATGGCATTATTAAATAGCTCTATTTCTAATATGATTTATTTTTAATGGTTCTTTTTCAAGTATATCTCTTATTGTCTTTCATTGTCTCATCTTTTCATTATCAAGCTTAAAGTAACTTTTTTTCTTTACTATTTGTAAGTGCTTTTAATATCTAGATTAAATAACAATTTTTATGTTTATGTATTTTTGTTCTGTAGAATATGTTGTAACTACAGAGTATTAATGTTTGTGTATGAGTGAGTGTTTTGCGATAATTTGAAACTTTTGGAATAATTGAAAAAAATATTGTAGTTTTTAATTTAAAAAATAACGTTCATGAGAGAAACGCAAATAATTTACAATTGTATCGTATTTTTTCTAGATACATTGCTCTTTTTCCCCGTTACTAATCATTTGAGTAAAATCAAAATTTTGTATTAAAAATTATCTGGAAAAAATGAGTTCTTAATAAAGTTCTTAATCATATTTTCACAGATAATAGTTTCACCCAAAGAAAAGAAACAGGAAAGTTTCAAAATATAACATTTGATAAATAATTTATTGAAAATGGGCAGAATGCAAAAAAGATTTAAAAAAAAAAGCAATATCTTCTAATACGAAAAATACATATATATTACAAACTTAATACTAATGGAGATATCTGGGAACTAAGAAATTACTGAATAATATATAATCCGATAATATAAAACGAATATGGGTTACTATGTATAGGACAATATTCTGAGAAAACATAGCTTTTTAATTACATAAACAAATAAATATTTTCGATAAAAGCCTCTATTATATAGGACTTATAAGTTCTTTTAAAATCCTCTAAAACAAAAATTCAATTCTGGTATTCATTTTTCAATCAGTATACAATCTTTTTTTCTTATCGATGTAACGAATATGCAAATTATGACTATTTCTATAATAAGAATTGCCATCATCTTTATCAAACATTTCGTAAGAAATTCCCTAAATATGTCAATTCATTTGTGTATGCATACACAAAATGAAAATATACATTAATATACATAGAATATACATTAAATACACATGTATAAAAATGCAACATACATTTTGTTTCGTACTGATGAGAAAAAAATTTGCAATTCCATCACAAAAATTGGATCAGACTATTTCAGATGCAACCATTTCGTTTTACAAGATACACATAAAAACGTACTAAATATTCTTTTTTTTAAAAAAAAGAAACATTTTTTTTTCCAAAAATCCTGTAAGTGGGTGTAGAATAGGACTTTATCTAATGTACTGAAAAGTCGTGTTTGAACTGTGTTTCTCAATGGACATTTTATGTTCTTTTCCAGCTTACAGGCAAATATCTTGAATGAAATACGTATTGCTTTCCGAATCTTCCATTTACTCGTTCAATTTTCTTGTACTGAATGCACTGGACAAGATAAAGGAGGTTTTCTTTAGAATTTCTTAAAAATTTTACTTTTGAAACACGATACAGCTCCAAGTCGAGTAGCTCGCCTTTCGATTCTTAAGAAAATTCGACTTATGTGAACGGTTCTCGACCTTCATTGTTAATTTTTAAAATGTTTCCTAAAGAAAATACATGTTTTATTTATGAAACGCTAATTGATAGAAATGAAGAGATTAATCATTAGGATTTATTTGAGATAGATTATTAAAATTGTTTATCTCTAAAATTGGAATTTAATGAATTTCTTGACAAAATCAGGCATTTTTTTATGTTTCAAACATTCTTCACCTTATTTTGATTTCTTACAGAAAAATTGTGAAATTATTGGTTTTAAATGTATTTAATATTTGTGAAGATACTTATAAATCTAAAGAACTGATTTATATTAGTAAAATCTAAAGAGAACAAATTTTTAAATATCAACACTTAATTAGATCCATTGCATCCTTTACAAGTGAAGTAAAAAGCTTAAGTCTGTGGCTCTCAAACCTTTTTACCTTACGACAACCTCTTTAAACTAAAGTTTTTCTACAGCGCTTTACATTTGTCTAATCATACGAGTCTGATCATAAATTCTTGTTTAAAATATGAGATTCCACGGTGCTCCAACGAAGGCGCCATGGATGACATTTTGGGAACCACTGGTTTTATTATTAATAATGTTCAATAGTGAGCAAAACATTTAAAGAAAGCAATAAAATTAAAATTAAATATAAATGTTAAAAACAAGTAATTAATATAAAAAAATTAAGTTAATTCTTACTTAGGTCAACAAAGAAAAAATTTATTTTAGATATTTCTTATTAAATAATAACAATTAATATAAATATGTATATACATATGACAGAATCACAATATAAAGTGGCAAAAGAAATTTTTTTCCAGCAATCTACACGCTTCGTCACTGACGGTTTTTATTCCTAAATTGCTATCCTGATAAATATCTTATATAAGAAAAAGGTTTTTCTCCCATATAAAACTAAAATTAATTATTTCAAAATCAAATAAAAAAAATTATGCTTCAACAAGATTTGATCCGAAGGCATGAAGATTCTATGCCGACACTTTACCAACTTGGCCATTGCAAGACAAATGACATAACAGAAGCATTGGCTTGTTTCTTAATTCATCCGGTAAATCAAATGGTCGGAATACAGTTTAGCCTGATCATCTTGGCGACAGGACCACCTTCAGCTTGACCACCCTTGGCAGTATTTTGCCAAATGTAGTTACCCTGGTCCGCTTCTCGGACTTAACATTCAGCTAAGAAAAATCGCCAAGTTTGGCTAATTTGGAAATCGCCAAGTTTTGAAATCGCGGTAAGTGATTGGGCTACACTGAATTTTCACCAATTAAATTTAATTAAATAAATTAATATTTGAAAAAACTGTGTTAACATCAAGTGTCATCCATTACAAGTTTAAAAAATGTATTTGAACTTGAGTGGATGAATAAAATATATTTCATTAACGATTGAAAATTTGAACAAGATATATATATATATATATATATATATATATATATATATATATATATATGGAGAATGTGAACTAATAGTAGGAATTTAATGAATGTTAAATATCTGCCAATAAACTGAATAAATCCAACACTAACTCTTAAAAGTCAGCTCTTAAGAGTAGCTTATTTGAGAAACTTGAAATTTTTGATATAGATATGAGCTTTTTTTTAATACATATATTATATAACCACATTTTTTTGAATAATATTACGTTATATTCTATTCTTGTGTTTTGATCTTCTAGTATATTAGATTATATTTTGAATGCTATTATCATATTGAATTGATGAATTTTTTTTCAGTGTGAAGGACTTATCTAAATTATAAGCACATTCTACACAAGTACATTTAAATATTTCGTTTGAACGCACAAAGTTATCCAGCTCCATGCTGAAAATTCAAACTAAAGTAAAATATTATTCATTTGAAGAATCAGTTAGTAATATTCTATAACTCTATTTGCGGTTTTCATCGTAATCTAAATTGAAATTTTAAGTTTGTATTATGCATGTGGCAACAACCTTTTTTATATTTCATTCTATTATGTAAGTCAAAAATGACAATAATTGAGTAAAATAACTTTTATTTACCTATATGTCATACATCCACTCAAACAATGGCACTGATTGCAAAAATATCGTTTTGTAAATCATGCTTTTGTCTTCCGAATTTATTCATTTTTAGTTGTTATTCCGCAAATTTATTCTTTAATTCTTGCTTATGTGTTCTTAATAAGTTGTATACGTCATTAACAATCTTGTACAATTCTTTTTATGTGGTTCTGTTTTAATTTTAAATAACCCATCAGACTCGACCCCTTCTATGTTAAATGGAATAATTGAAGATGAATAGGATGTGTGTGTTTCTTTTACGCTTGTAGCTATAAGAATAAAAAAAATGTTAGATATGCTTTTTTCCAAATAAATAAAAAGGTATCCAAAATTGCTTAGGTATTGATTCTGAATTGTAATCATATGATGATTACCATGTTTTATGTATGTGTTGTTACAAAATTCTCTCAGTCTCGTGTGAGAGCAAGAATGAAATCAGTCCAACTCGAAAGATAATTGCAAATAATGCCTCATTCACAAAATATTTAGATAAAGAAGAACACAGGGAGCAAAACTTCATCAGATTATCAACGAAATTCATGAAATACAGCACTTATATAGATTAGCGACGGAACAGGAACAAATGCAGTACCTGCACAGATCAGCGACATTGATACAAAACAGTACTTGTAATAACATCACAGTTATTTTCAATAACCTTCAGCACACCAGCTTACTAGTTCGTTCTATGGACAAATCTCCTCCTAAATAATACCTTGCTCGACTACCGACAGTACAGACAAATTTCCCGGCAGAGGCAAGTCATTTCCAAGAAAACTCCTTAGGCTACGTTACTGATAGATTCCTCGGCATATTCGATCAACATATGCCGAACGATTCCCTCGGTTTCGCATCTCTCCATATTTATAACTGTTTCGCCAGGTGTGATGCCACATGGAAAATTCAAGAAAATGCCATAATTTTCTCCCTCCATCGAGATATCAACAAGAGTTCAGTAATTTCGAAAAACATCATTTAGCCTCTAAATGCGTCGCAAATGTTAAGGGGGCATTACTTAAGCCCTCCTTAGTATTCGACCTAATTTATGTAAATGACCTTCCTTTTTTTATAAGAGTAATATTGCAGGGACACGTTATCGTAGGTTCTTAACAGTATGTTCTCTTACATTATAAGGGGAAATACACAGTATTGTGAGATCAGCTCTATAAGACGAAAATCTTGACTTGTTAATTATTTTGCTTAATATTTTAGCGATAAATTTACAGTTTTTATTTGCTTTAGTTTGAAAGTTATCGTGCCTTTCTAATATTTTTCATCTCTTGTTTGCCACCACACAGTCCTAACCACATCTAGTTATATTTCATATCTAGCCAGCAAATATATCTCTCAACTAATCTAACCAAATGAAATGATTTTTTATCTCTTCTTTTGAAATCAAATGTATAATAAACGCATTTGAAAAGATAATTAAGTTGCAAAATTTAAAATTTAGATTTTTTAGATTTTTTTCAATTATGTGAGTAAAGATCTATGAAAGTTCGTGAAACAAACTCCTAAACTAACTAAAGAATTTCCTGAAACTAATTATGCAATTTCCATGATAAACAAAATAAGCTATAAAACAATACACGAAAAAGAAATGAAATATATTTTTGGAAAGACCCTTATCTATCATAGTTTAGAAGTTGTTACACAAATAGCTAAGACCTCTAACATGGGTTGTTTTATATTAGAAGTTGATCAGGTATTTCATAAAAGGGCTTTGACTGGTTATTACTTTGATACAAAGAAGTTAAGTTTAGATTTATACAAGGCACGAGTACAGCATTTGGCAGAAATTAATAAGCAAAAAAGACAGTTGATTCAACATGGAAAAACTTTGACAAATATTGAAAGCAGGAATAACCAAATAGTCAGCGACATACAGAAATCAAAAACAATAAAGAGCAAAAATCAAGATATGTTATTTACAGCAGATATATGTGTAAGGAAGGAAGAAGTAACACACACACAGCTTTGGGAAGATTACATCAACCTAAGGGGTGAAGTTTTATTAATATTAATTCAAATCTCAAATCTATACAGTCCCATACAGAACGATCCTTAAGCAGTGAGATTCATCAAAATTTATTTTGTCAACTATCTGTAACAGGTCAGCAAGTAATTGATCAACTAAATGACGATTTTCATAAGCTGACGCAAGGAACCAAGCAGGCACTTCATGAAGGAAAGATGTTGGAAGCAGAAAAGAACAAGCGAAATATCTTCTAAATAATCACTTATATAGAAAAGAACTTGAAGCCGCATTTCAAGAAATTTAAATGAAAGATAGGAGAAGAAAGTTCGATAATAGCAATACTAATTTAGTTGTTAAAAAAACAGGATACAGGATGTAAATAAAAGTCAAAGATCTTGAGTAAAAATTTGAAAAGGGTAACTCTGAGCAGCAAAATATTCAAAATGAATTGGAAAGTACAAGAAAGATGTTTTCAGGAAGAAATCAATGTAGATTGCTAAAGATTTAGAAAAGACAAGAAAATAATCAATAAACCTCAAAAAGAAGAAATAATTTACTCAGAAAATCAGAGATTTGAATTCTTTTTCCTCAGTTATATTTGAAAAATATGAAATCTTGGTTACTTGGTTATATATATAAGAAACAAGAACAATGTAATCATAAGCTTAAGAAAACTCTTCTAGTTAATTTTAAGAATTTAATTCTCCCATGTATATGATTAGTCTTAAAGGGCATGATAATACAATACTGCTATTGATTATGTTAATTATTTGTTGTTTATAAATTTGTCTGTATTTGCACGCATATTTGTATAATTTGTATTTTAAGTGGGATCTGCATAGATGAAAAACTCTCACCTTGATATTTTTTGTTGTGTGTAATAGGACGATTAATTGTTCTGGTTTTATTTTCTTTTGCAACATCAACACTCCTGGGACGGATGTGCTTTACCCGATCAGAGTGGTAAAGTTCCATGCAGAGGAGTTGAAGAACAACTCAACTCCACGCGAGTTGGAGAAGGATTAGAAGGGTGGAGGACCACATGTTGGCTGGCGGAAAGACTATTGTATGATATTTTAGTTAGATGTTTGTTATTATTGGATGTATTTGTATATGTAGCTGCATTAATGCATAATTAAAACTTGGAAGCTAAAATATAAAATGACAGGTTATCATGGCTACTCTCACCGTCTTTCAACCACTCGTCCAAGGATTGGAATTTGTTTTACTATGTGTTTAACAAAAAAAGAAAATATGGATGGTTTTATATATAGAAATATATTTGATATCTTATGAAATGATACTTTTTGTGTACCAAATTTCCTAAATTCAATAGAAAGAAATAAAAATTAGGTATTTTTTCTGTGTATTATTTCCAATCAGTCTGAACTTTGTGAATCTGAATCACCTTTGAAGTAAGGTAATTGATAAAATTACCTTATTGTTTACTTTTTATTTTAATTTTAATAAAAATTTATAATTCGAGAATGTATTTTCACTTATTGTCCATCCGAAAATTGTCTAAGGGTTTTGCTCGACTTTGCAGCATGTTAATTATGTACTGATCAGAAAAGTAAAACTCCTTTCAAAAGCCTTTTCAATTTAGAGTTTGAATTTTTTTTCTATCTTAATACTAATCCAAATATTCTATTTAAAAACAGGTTTACAACTGAGTAAAAATTTTACCACATCATATTCTGATAGTAAACATCAAATATCGTGTAAATACTTGAGAATGGGGAAACCTAACTACTTTTAAGCAAAGTTGTACTAAATTTAGAGATTTGTAACTTCCATCTATTTTTATATTAAGTATACTTATTAAAAACTTTCGAAGAAGAAAAATATTTACATAAAAACGGGTTTCTTTAAACGAAGAAAATGCTAGAACTTCGAAAATTTATAAAAATACCCCGCGTTTTAAAATTAGTTTTAATATAATAAAAATATAATAATTTTTTGTACATGTAATTAAGCGTAAATTTTTTTGTTGAAACTAAACTACTTCATTTGAAAAATTACATAGAAAAAACAGCATGTATATGTCTCATACAGTTATAGTCTTTCTCATATTTTGTGTGTTTTTAGGTAACTTTTTCATTTAATTAAAAAAAAATTTAGCTATCGCTTGTGTATACAAAAATTCAGAAAAGAGCTTAATTTATCACAAAATATTTGGAGGTTAAGAAAATTATAATTTTTTTTAATATAGCTTCCCTAGGTAATTGCCTTATCTTTTATGTTTATATTTTAATCCATATTTGCAATTTTCGGACATTTATTAAAATTAATCACGCCATTAATAATTTATTGTACCAAGTCATATTTTGATCTTGCCCTTTTAAATTTAATTCTCAATTCGTCACATCATATGTCACATTAATCCCACGTGAATTATCATTTCATTAATGTATATTAATGAGGAGTTATGTGCAAGCATGGATATGCTATTCTTATCTCCTACATGTTTACTCAATTGTTATTTATTAGTTTTATATATAAAAAAAATAACATTCTAAAGATATATTATAAATTAGAATTATCGTAAAGTATTGAAGAATAGTTGAATAGTTTTTAAATAATTTGCGAGATTAATGAATGAAAGAATAACATAGCTCAAAAAATCAGCAAATATCTTAAGAATTAAAGGGTCGTATACATTCGTCAATGTATTATTTATTCAGGACAGAAAAAAGATTTTTGCTTTTCTGACTGTAACTTTTCTTTCGTTTCAGTTCAAATGTATGAAATCATACATACTTTTCAGTTATTTTTTTCTTTCTTTCTTCTTATTATTATAGAATTATTATTGTATTACTTTCTTGTTATTGGTATATAGTACTGTTTATTTAAGAAGAGTAGCAAAAAAAAAAAAATAATAACATATTTTCGTTTCTGCTTAGTAAAAAAGAAATGTAAATATATTAAAGTTTTTTCTTTGGATTATTCAGTCACAATTCCAGATTTCTGTTCTTAAAAGAAATGAGAGATACAGGAAACACAGATACAACATTTTTTGGAGGTTCATTTGTTTTTTTTAAAAAAAACTAAGACTAAATTTAAAGAGAGTTTCTCTTACTATGAACTAATAGATATAGTGAAAATTACATGACAAAAATTATTTAACAATGAGACAGTAATACAAAAAAAGAATTCCCTGTTGCGTCAGTAATTAAATGGGTTTTAACTTCTCTCGTCTTGCAGAAAAGAAGCTCCACATAATCTCCCTCCAGGATCATCGTGATGATATGAAGATAGATTTTGTGAGCGACATATTTAGTGAAGGTTGTTTTTCTATACATTACAAGTGATATACATCTCCTCTCTGTTGTACCGAGTGTCGTTCGGATAATTTTCAATCGAGCAGGCTCCAGTTGAAACAGGAAGTCTATTTGATGCAATTACAATTGCAGGTATACATTTACTTGTGATTTATGATTAGGTGTCTTTATTAAAGGCACAAAGGAAAGTTTGCAGTGTGTATGTATACAATGAGTAGCTCTAGGCCAGGGGTCGCCAAAGTGGTCTATATAGACCCCTAGGGGTCTATTTAACAACAGTAGGGGGTCTATCTGACCCAAGGGGTCGAATGGGGGTCTATTGGGACTAGAAGGAAAAACAGTTCTTAATTACCAAATCACACGTATCTAATTGCGTACGTAAAAATTTAAAACACTTTTATAATTGACTTAATATTATATTCTTTATAGAAAATAAAATAATAAATCAGAAAACAATCTGCCCCCTTTTTCCTTATGTGTTTTCGTATGTATACCGTGACGTCACAACTTGACCTTGTGACCAGTTTGTAATTTGCACGACTCATAGTATGTAGCCAAAAGAGCGATTGAGGCTTATCCGTGTCTCTTGCTGGCGAACTCATCAACCAATTAGGAGTCTTTGGCGCAGACTTGGCGAGCGACGACACTGCCGTTGGCTTTCTATGCATTAAGCGCGAAGGGAATCTTCAGTACTCCGTTTTCTTTCTTCTTGTGTTTGTGGTTTTAGTTCTTTTAGTTTTTTTTCTTTTTTATACGGCAGTTACGCATCGTGTCGTTGGTCCGCCCTTTGTCTCCATCGCAAACCATACGAGCCTTGCATATGAGTCAGATGCATATGTGCGCTTGTCCAATTCTACACTGGATGCTACAAACGCAAATATCATATGCATTTTCAGCTATTTTTGTGAACTGTGAACAGTATTAAATGCTTGTAGTGTCATTATTACTACTATTATATCTACCATTGGATAATTAGTTATTGTTTCTATAAAACTATTCGTTTAGTTTTGATATCAATTTTAATTATTGTTACTTGTGAAAAGGTAAGCTTTAATAATGTGGAGTAGTTTATAATATACCAACTTAATTTTAACTTATTTACAGAACCCTAATTTAAAAATAACAGCTTCAGTATCTAAAAAGAAATGTCGGTATTATTCATTGGATTACTTAAAATTTGGATTTATTTGTTCACCGACAAATGAAACTATTCCTATGTGTCTTATATGCGAAAAAACTTTTGGAAATGAATACATGAAACCGTCAAAAATGAAAGATCATCTTGAAAGGCTTCATTCAGATAAAAAAAATGAAGAATTAGAATTTTTCAAAAAACTCAAAGAAAAATTCACATGTCGACCAACTCTAAAAAGTTTTATGAAACAGTCTACTGAAATTGAAAATGAAGGAGGATTAATTGCTTCGTACAAGATTTCGCTTAATATAGCAAAGAGGGGAAAACCCCACACAATCGCAGAAGAAATTGTAGTACCTGCAATTAAAGACGTCATTGAGAATGTGATGAAAAAAGACTCTACTAATGTTTTAAAGTCTTTGCCATTAAGTGCAAATTCTGTAAAACGGCGTATTGACGAAATGGCCGAAGAAATAGAAAACACAGTAGTTTCGGAGCTAAAAAATTGCAAGTTCTCTACACAACTTGATGAATCTGTTTTTGGCGTTTCTGCTATTCTTATGGCGTATGTTAGATATTTCAGTAAAATTAAAGGAGAAGTCATTGATGAATTTTTATTTGCTAAATATCTTGAAACCGATGGGAAGGGAGTGACAATTTTTAGATGTTTACAAGAATATTTAAATAAATATGACATTCCGCTTGAAAATATAATAGCAGTAGCCACAGATGGCGCACCTTCTATGGTAGGGCGTTACCGAGGTTTTGCTACATGCCTCAAAGAAAAAGTGCCCGGTATTCGTAGTATTCATTGTGTATTGCATAGGCACAACTTAGTAGCAAAATATCTGAGTTCAGAGTTACATGAAGCTTTACAGTTTTGTATTAAATCTATTAATCAAATTAAAGCTCAACCTCTTAAATCAAGATTATTTGCCAAACTTTGTGAGGAAAACAATGAGTTATTTAACCAATTACTTCTGCACACCGAGGTTAGATGGTTGTCTAGAGGTGTATGCTTGCAACGGCTCGTCAATTTATTTGACTCCACGACAGAATTTCTGAACGAAATAAATCCTGTTCTAAGCAATGAACTCCAAAACAATAAGAACCATATTTTTTATTTAGCAGACTTATTTGGAAAATTTAATGACGTTCAAACAAAACTGCAAGGAAAAGATGTAACAATTATCCAAGCTCGGACAATACTGTTAGGCTTCCAAGTAAAATTAAATTTATTTAGATCTTCATTGCTACGTAAGGATTATAAGTATTTTTCAAATCTGCAACAATTAAAAATAAAAGAAGAAGACATGGAAATATATACAAATCATCTTCAAAAATTAAGCGACGATTTTAAACTGTGCTTTGTTGATTTGGAAAACATCGACATCCTTGATTGGATTATTGCGCCATTTTCGGCGCAAATTGATAACGTCGACATCAACATACAAGATGAGCTTGCTGAACTATTGTCCGATCTTGAAGCAAAAACGCTTATTAAAAATTTGACAATACATAAATTTTGGACTAATATAAATATAAAGCAAAAATATGTGAAACTTTACGAAATGGCTCAGCCATTTATGCTGGCGTTTCCAAGTTCGTATATGGTTGAAGCCGGTTTCAGTCACGTTAATTCAATTTTAACTAAAAACAGAAATAAATTAAATGTGGAGCTTCGAGGGGATTTACGGTTAAAATTGACTAATTTCGAACCCAATATAGCGAACCTTGTCAAGAAACACCAGGCACACTCATCTCATTAAGAAGTAAAAAATATGTAGCTACTTTACTTACTGTTTCTGATTTATTAAATATTTAGACTAATATATAGTTTTATTTTAATTACCTGAAAATTATCTTTGTGGGGGTATGGAGATTTCGAAAAATTATATAGGGGGCGATGATCAAAAAAGTTTGGCGACCCCTGCTCTAGGCTGTGCTGCCGTGTTTTCTAGTCTGTGAGAGAGAAGATGTTTTTGCCACTTTTGGGGACTGTTTTCTCATTCTATGGTGGAAGAGACCTGTTGACCTGGAGGGATGAAGCAATTTGAATGCCCAGTCTTTGGATCTGAAGAAATCTCGTTCAGTATAGTTTATTGACGTTATAGACAACTGAATCGAAAAAAAATTCCTTGTCGAATCAGCTATTTATGGGGTTTTAACTTCTATCAGCATTGTCGAAGAGAGCCGCAGCAATTCTATTTACCTAGGTATTTAATTTACTCTTCGTATTCAAAAGATACAATATCAAGCAATTTTATTGCGATTATGGACATAACATGCTTAACACATTCATGAAGCAATAAGAAGACGAAAAAAGTAATAAAATTAATTTTACGAAACTAATGCTAGAAAGTGCTCTTCCCATCGGAAAAAACTGATCACACCACAATTTAATTATCACGAGTATCTTTCAGACCTAAGGACAAGTCGAATCATAACTTCAAAGCCTGACTGCACCAAATATGTCTTGTAGATTAACAGGATACATTGAGCTCAATGAAGTCTCAATTTTTGTAACTGGATAAGGAAGTTACGACAGTGCGGTATCAATGTTTCCATTACTGTAAGGACTTACTAACATAAATCTGAGATCTCTTCTTCATTACTTTACTTTAAAAAAATATTAGGATCGGTATCAATAACCAATATCATGTTAATTTAAAACCAAACAAATACAAGTAAAAAAAGGAACAGATACAAATACGAGAAAAAAATGAATACAAAGGGGAAAAATACAAATATTAAAAACACCTTGCTTAAAATCGATGTTTCTTAGATAACACGAATTATTTTAATGTAATTTATCCTTGTAAATTTGAATGTGTATTTTACTTACATTTTTTCTTTGGATGGAAAAAAATAAAAGCAATCTTATCTCTATTTCCGCATATTCATTAAATAAGGAATACGTAAATAATATAAATATTTTTTTCTGTATAAAATTATAAGAAATAATGCATGCATAAATACTTTATTCTGTATAAATGCACAAATGTTTTTTTTTCTTACCTATCTCTGCCAGATTTGAATATTTGTTAAACAAAACAATGCACGTCGTAAATTTTATATAAATTTCTTATACCAACAAGATAAATTTAAATATTTCCTAGAGTTTTATTCAGACACATTGGAGTGTTTATTTCTCGAAATACTAAGTCATTATCGTAAATATCATTTCAACTTTCCTTAACTGAATTTTAAATTTTATTTATAGAAAAATAAATAAAGCTGTGATCGAAATATTTTAACTGTAATTTTGATTTGTACAATAAATATAGAATTGAATGAATTATCTATAAACTGTGGGTTGGTTTATTCAACTGAATTTTCACCTTTAAGTGAATCTAAAGATAATTTAAAACTGCCTAGCTAAAAGCAAATTAAGACCATATGGATGATTTTATCTGGCCAAAATATTTGAAGAGGAAACATTTGTCTCATCTGCTGCATTAACATGATCCTAAGCAACCACAAACCTATTGATCACTGGCATAGATACTCGTATGTATGTATATATGTATGTGTATATATATATATATATATATATATGTGTGTGTGTGTGTGTGTGTGTGTGTGTGTGTGTATGTATGTATGTATGTATGTAAATAATGATGAGGAAAGAATGATCCTAAACTTTGAAACATTAATAACCGAGGAACAAGATTTCTCTGTGTCAAGACTATTTGCTTCATGTTCAATTGGAGAGAGAAGATATTATATTGAGATTGCGGGTGGTGGACGTGCGTTATTAAAGCAGAAAATTATAATTAAAGTAGAATTAAGTAATTAAATCAGAAGATAGAGAATAGTTACATCATGAAATTATCCGACTCCACTTGCATCTCTTTCGCCATCATAGTCAAACATTTGAAGAAGAACATTTGGACGAGACCCGAACCTTCTCTGTTTGTAATTTAAATGCAAGGATTAATTCGGATCACGTGGTGTTAGATTTAAGGATCCTCACATATTTTATGTGGCAACGAGAAATCTAAGGGAAACTCCTCCTACTAATTAAGATAATGAGAAGATACTATTTTATACAAATTCATGAGCGCATGATTAAATAAATTAGAAGATCCAATGAATTTGTATCAGAAAATAAAGCGAGCTTTCCACTATGAGAACTTAAATATTGGAAAAAATTAGAAAAATGAATTTAATTTATTTGAAAACAATATATATGTATGTAAATGTGTGTGCAGGGTCATAACGAAATAATTATTCGGTTTAAAATTGATATAGATTCAAAGACATTGTTTGCATTTTTCAAGGCTTTTAGGAGGAAAAAAAGCAGTTTTGTTTCTTTCTATTTCTATATTTTAACTTTTCTATTTCTTTTTAAAAAGAAGTATTTTTCAGTTTATTCACGTCTAGATCACATCTTTACTAGCTTGAATCTCATTCACTTTCCTTGTTTGGGGCATGGTCACATCTGGCCTTTGCTCCATTAAAAATACTACCACTCACTTATTCAATCGCTTAGATCACAGTTGCACCTCGTTTGGAGCAGCATGACCGCATCTGGTTCTTGCACCAACACTAACTCACACTCACTCTTTAATCCACTGAGTTTGAGACAAGGTAGTACTGAATCAGCAATTTTGCCGGATTATCGTGCGTCAACATCGCTGAAGCACATTCTTCATCTGTCGGAATAACGAGATTTTTATATGTTTACTCACAATTTAAATCTGTGCATACGAAATTAATAACCGACAAATTATTTCGTCATTCTAACAACTACAACATTAAATTCAAGAAATAAACATTAATTTCATTGAATATTCTTGTACTGATAAAAAAAACACAACACAAAAGTAATCAAGAAGTTCTATGCAAAGTTTTGCAAAATATAGATTTAACCACCCAAGGTACGTTTTTTCTTTATAATTATTAAATTACCCAATTAAATATAAGAATTAGATTAAACGATGAAATATCGAGAAATAAACAATAATAAACTTTTTTGATATTAAAATTAAAGCAAACGATAAAGTATTAAATTGAATATATATATATTTTTTAAAATTAAAGCAAAATATAAAGTATTAAATTGAATATTATATCAGCTACATGTAATTAAAATTGAAGAGAACGATTAATTATTAAGTTGAATCTATTTAAGCTAAATGTAATTAAAGTTAAAACAAACGATAAATTATTAAATTGTATATTGTATCAGTTACATGCAAATAAAATTAGAGCAAACGATAAACTATTAAATTGAATATTATATCAGCTATATGCAATTCAAATTAAAGAAAACGATAAATTATTTAATTGAATATATTTAAGCTAAATGTAATTAAGATTGAAGCAAGCGATAAAAAATTAAAACTTAATCTGGTACGCCAAAAGTAGTCTAACTAAAACAAGATTAGGTGTCGAAAAAAATTTTTACCAACTATACACAAATGAATGGGTTCTACTATATTGTTTTTATTGCTGGATTAAGAAAATTTTATAAATATATTTATGACATATAAAATGCCTCTTTCTACGAGATGTTTCATTTGTGATCAATTGTACCTCTTAAAGGCGGTCTTCTTGTTGCTTCACAAAGCCATACAAAAAAAGTAACATACAAGAAATGCGATCCATAACGTACAAAAAGCTCGATCGGTACAGGATTATATAATGTGTCGAAACATTGAATGTCATATTAAAGAACGCTTACTATAACTAGATAAAACCATCAATTATAAAATTCCAAGTAATCCAAAACACCAATAATTCATATTATCCCGAGTCATAATTCATAAGCGAGAAAAAAAACATTTCCATTCCATACATTTCAAAATCATGTAAACTGCAAAATGAAAAATACTTTTTAAGAATTATATCTATATAATTTCACAAGCAAGAAAACATTTAAATCTTAAGTCTATCTAAATATACAAATGCTGAAATATGAAAAACATTAAGGTCTTACAATTGAAATATATCTACAAATTTACTACTTTTGAAATATATCTACAAATTTACTACTTTTGAAATATAACTACTTTTGTCATTATTATTATTACTATACATTCCTCAGACACCGACAAAGTACAAATATATTACTGTGTATTTGTCAGTGTCTAGAGCTGTAGTCACTCGATATTTTTTCTTTTAAAATAAAAATTGCTTTCATCAATAATATATTTTGGATATATATTATTGTCAGCTCTTAGGTAATTCAAAGTTCAGGTAAAATGATATTAGAGAAACTTGTAACGATGCAGCTGTTTAAAATGTATTTTCCAAAAATAAAATAAGAACTGAGAAACTTTGAAATAGCAGTTCCATTCACGGGGGAAATTAAGCGTTGTTCTTCTTAGACTAATTTATTAATTAATTCTTTTATCTTTTTAAATTGCATTATTTAATCAACGACAAAGCTTCTTAAAAGTTGTTTAATCCGTATTCTTAATTATTCTTGAAAACAGTTGTATTAAATATCCAAATAAATTAAAATAAAAGCTCCAGACACTTTTGAAGAATTTTTTTTCATGGACAATAGGGAAAAGACCTTTTTTAGAACCAAATCATTTAATTTAATTCTGAAATTCCCAAAAGAGAAATTAATCTTCATTCAAATCAATTACTCTTTGTCGAGAAAGTTCCATGCTATTAAAATACGGTAGGATCAATAAATAACGTGACAAATATATTTTGTAGCAATGGATCTTATAATCATAAGTTATATAATCAATTATGCAAAACAAGTATGATTTGATTACCTTTTTATTATGTAAAGTCTGATTCGATTTTGATATTTTTGACACTTATAATTTCGATGGATACATTGTAATAAAATAAAAGTATTGTAATTTATATATATAAAATTAATTTCTTAAGCTGTATAACTCTGTCACAATTCTTTGGACGAATAGATTGTCATAAATTTTTTCATACGATAATATATAAAAGAAATTTCTTAATTTTTCTGTTGTTTCTTTTTTTAATTATAAAAAAATTGCATTTTTCATACTCTGAAAATAAATCAGAAGTAAATGGTAATTATTCTATTCCATATATGTGTGTGGTGTGTTTGCGGGTGGGTGGGTGGGCATTCCTAGATTATAGTATTTTAGAGTAACCAGAAATTAAATCTAAGATGTTCACAAATATTCATATTAATGATTTATACGAACAAAATATTATTTCATACAATTGTCAGTCTACATCTCTACAAGGCCATTCTTCGTTGCCTGCTGATTATAACTTGTCTGATGCTGAACTATTGCCCCTCCTTAGTAATATGGGTTCATTAAAATCTCATATATGTGTGTGTACACCATAGTCAAAAGTGGCTAGCTGAGCCCTTTACCAATTACATAATAACGCATACAACACTCTACATTCTCTGAATACTAACTGTGATCTTTCCACTACTAAACTTGATATAGGTTTTAGGTTTATATGTATAGTTAAATTTATAATCCAGGTTTCATCGATGGTGAATAGACTCAAAAGGACGATGGAGTCAACCAGACGTGGTAGCAATCACAAATTTAACCAGAATGAATCAAATTCACTTAGCCGTTTAACAAAAGGCAGCACCGGTAAAATAATGATTTAACTCTTTTGATGTGTTAAGAACGCTCAGCCGGTATCTGGACAGGAGCGAAAAATTCACGCACGCTGGTTCAGCCTGTCCGAAGTATTTAATCTGTATGGTTGTAGTCGAACCCTATTTGCCCAAAGAGCGCTGAGTTCGTCCGTGTATATTATCCTGCGTTTTTTTGTGTTACAAACGATATCTATCGAAAAAATTTCATTAATTTGATTGCTAGTCAGCACTACGGGTACCGTAAAATTGCATTTAGGAAATGTGTTACCAATCTAATTGTTGCTGATGTTGTTTTCTAAAGGCCATTTGTCAGCTTGTTACTGAGAGCCTGGAAAGCGAAAGTTGATAATGATGATATGTAACAAGTTTTCTGAGGATAAATATGTATGATGAATAATTTGTGTTTTAAGTGTATCTCACACAAAAGAGTTTTAGGTAAATATACCACCAAATGTTTCAAAAGCTTTAAAATTGTGCATTTATTAGATATTTTAATTTAATGTTTTAATTATCAACTTTTTTTTTAGCTTTTATGAATTACTAAGTTATTTAAAAGATCCAGTTACAATTGTTATAAATATTACATTAATACCCGCAAATATTGCAGACTATCTTTTAAAAGCAAGCGAGCTAACCGTATCACCTAAGTAGGGTGAAATTTTCGGAAACAACTAGGAGAAAAAACGCTGCCACTTTCTGGAATCGTAACACTGAACGTAAGAAGAGAGCTAAAAGTATTGATTCTCAAAGGATTAAAATGAGAATCAATACTTTTAGCTCTCTGTCATGAAAAATAAGCCCCTTCTGAACCTCACAAAAATATACTAATAATTTCAGTTAATTTACATACTTCTGCATTTAAAATCTTGATTAAGTTTTAAAACTATTTTACACGGGTTTCTTAATACATTGCGATCAAGGCATCATAGATTTTGATGCTGTTTTTGCCTTGAAATGAGCTTGAACCCAATTAACTCCATACAAATCGATCAGTTTCTGACATCAGAAGAAAATGTAAATCAAGAATGTTTCCTTCAAATTATGGTTCTTTTTTAAAATAATAATTCTTTATAATTTTTTGGCGTTATATTTCACATGAGAAAAAAAATAGAAGAACAGTACTAATTGTAATAAAAATTTATATCATTTAGAAATCTTCATGATATTATTCATCACCAATTGAAGCAACTGTTCTTCCGTCTAAAGTTAAAAACTTATAAATCTAGCCAACGAACTTAAAGCATTTTTAATGGAGGTCCACATCCAATACTTGTCAATACAACATATCCGAACATTTATGGAATTTATAGTTTTATTGTGTGGTGTAAAGTAGATCTTAACCAAAGCCATGAGTAATCAAGTTCCAAATTAAAATTAAGAAATTGTTCATAATTATTAAATTGTTCCAAATTATTATTTTATTATTCCAAATTATTATTATATTGTTCCAAATTATTCATAATTATTAAATTGTTCCAAATTGAAATCAAATGATGCAAAATGTATGATTCCCCCTTTTTTGCTACTATCAAGCTTTTGAACCATCGCAACTCAATAAAGTTCTAACAAGTAAAGCAAATAAAATTGATATTTACACAATTCTTAAAATGAAACAGAAATATCAAACTTTTTCACAAATGTAAAACAAGAAATTTGCACACGTCCTCAACTAAAGAGTATCAGAAAATTTACTTATTTGATCAATTTTAAAGATGGGTCCGAGTAAGGAATCAATCGGAATTTACACTCAGCAAACTGAATATAGCATAGTCTCCTGACATTGAACGTCGTGTGCCAAATTGCTTTCTTTACAACATCAAACTCTTCGGTGCTTTTAAACCTTTCATTCTCCATATCTGATTATCCTTTTTCACTACTCTTCTGTTAGTATTGTTAATTCACAAAAGTCACGTTTCATTCACAAGAAGAGGTTTTCAAATCAAATAACGTCGTTTAGAGTCTCAAAAGGTTTGTTGAATACGTTAGAGATTCCCGTTACAAATAACCAATAATTAAGTGATAGATTAACTTTGCAAGTAATAAATAATAATTACATTAAATTGTGAAGAAATATTAAAACACAATCTGAAGAGTATTTGCTTAATAATATTAAATGTCTTTCCATTTAGTGCAAAGACGTATAAATCTTCAGCTGTGTCGACTCTGAGCGCAAAATATCAATGTCTCTTCCACGGTATTATTATTTCTAATAATTTTCATTAATCCGCATATTTGAAATCATTTTATCAGTTGTACTTTCATGCTGAATAACTGTCAGCGTTTGACAAAAGGTCAGAAAGAAAATGACAGAACACATAAACCATGTTATGAAAACTAAAATTTACTTTTTAAATGAATTTGTTTTAGGGTGATACCCGTTGGGAATAGATTTGTAATTCTAAACCTAGAACAACGAAAAATTAAAAAAGTAAAATGATCTCCAAAAAGTTCTATTGAGTATAAATGGTAAAATAAAAAAATATACCAAATTATCACGTGACTTAATATACGCCAAAGGTAGACTACAATATCATGTGACTTAATATGCGCCAGACTCATGCGCTGTGAAATCAAGTCTTCGCATGAATCTTTTTGATATGTCTCTTCAACAATAAATTTCAAAAAAACAAAGGTGCGCAGCCATAGTTTCAGAGTATCAAATTTCGTGATTTTGCGTCATCCCCTCAATGTCGTCCTCTCTCTGCCTTTTATTAATATGGAGATTAACCGTAACAAAAACAACTCCCTTATTTTTAATGAAATTACATTAAAAACCAGTTAAAACATGCATATTTTCAGCAGAAAATGTTTGAGAAAAATTGTAACTGCTGAGAAACTGAAAAAAATGGTGTAAAAAAGCGGATAAAGGAGATTATTACCCACATAGTTAGTTTAAGAATTATTTAGCGGGAATATGCTTATGGTTCCTTTTATACATCAATGGAGCAACCTAAATTTCGGAGTGATACAATCATCGGTGTGAATTTCCGTAACACAGGGGGGAAAATTAAATTTTATGTATATAAGGTTATTTTATTTTATTCCATTATTTATATTTTTCATGATATTGTTACGTCAAATTTTACTGCGTTTTCTATCATTTAACACTTTTTTTTTCTTTTCCGATTTCGTCCTCTGAAATCAGTGAATTTATAATTTTTTTTTCTTTTTATGTAACTTAGGCGATAAACATATTTCGATATCCCGAAATAAACAGTTTAATAATTAATTTCCGATATACATAAGTGCAAATAGACATCAGGCATTTATCCTTTAATTTAGTAGACAATGAAGAGAAGTAAATATTGACACAAAAAAAGTAAAACAGATTCTGGCACCATATATGATGAAATTTTACTTCACTAATTATTATTAATTTACGTTTGGATCAATATTTTCTATATAATATATAAGCGACTCAAATAAGGATAAAATATATTTGGGGTGCAAATTTAACACGGTTGTTCTTCTTTAGCTCAAGATTTAGATTGATTGGTTTCATTAACGTCGCACTAGAAACAATACGAGGACTATTGGCGACGGACCTCGTAATTTTGAGCCTCGGTCAAGTGACCAGGACGACACCTGAACTGGCTTCTCCCTCTCCTAACTTCAACACCACACCAAAGAGATTTAGAAAAAAAGATTTAAGAAAAATTATTTGATATAATTAAAACATTACATGAAATATTACTTTTAATAGTGGCTATATCTTTAGTGAAAACAATAAGATTCACCATATAAATAAAATGAAATCTATCAAGAGAAATACTTCATGAAATAGACACATTAAGTGTTTAGGGTTATAATATATTAAAGTTTTCAAACCTAGATTCTTTTTCTTGTATAGAATTTACAGTACAGCAGGTGTAGTTCTAAATGTTACAAAATTAATCAAATTAACTATTCAACGTGCCAATTATTTAATTTTTTAAAAAAAAACTGAAATAATTTTGGTTTTCAAAATAATTTAATAAAAAATTTATTGTAATCTAACCTGGTAAAATGAATTATATTTACTTAAAAACCTTTTTTTAAGCCATAAATTGAACTTAAATGGTCAGCTTTTTGTATCATTTATGTATTACGTTCAGTTCATACACACACAAAAGGAGAAATTCCATTTAAAATTTCAGTCCCGATAGTCTTAGAACTGTAATGTTCCTTTACTTAAAACTGCTATTTGGATTGCGTCAGAAATGAATTTCAAACGAAATCTGTAAATTAAAAAAAAAAAACTTTATTTGGTTGTATTTAATTAAAACATTATATTGGAAGCATGAATTTTTTTTCTGCTCTATATTTTCAAATGATAGTTGATTTCTTGCTTCTCTTGAGCAAATAAAGTTAAAGGAATCATTCTAAGGCATTTTTTGTTCCATCTAGGATTGAAAAAAACAAGTCAAACATTTTGTGATAGCTATTCTCTTTAAATCCATTTCAGTTTCTCAATGTACAAATATACGAGTTTTGGTGAAGGAAGTTGGATATTGTGAAAAAAGGATTGGTTATCATAACTTCGACACGGATACAAACCAAGTGATGAAGCGCAATATCCCATTCTTGTATAAAAGGTCTTAACTATCTAGGAGAGAAGGATAATTTGAATCCTACTTTTTCCTGTTCAGAGGAAATAATTGATGAGCTTCTCTTCAGAGGCTTTTTTGTATTGAAATGATCAACTTTTAACTTTAACGTCTTTCGACACGTGACATTCAGCTTTTCAAAAGTCTTGAAATAAGACATCGACGAGGCAATCAGTTTTTCCACCACTTCTCATTTCAAGATGTAGTTGCAGTTTCACAAATCATACAGATAAAGTTTTCGTAAATAGACATAGTAGGAAATAGGATCCAAGAAGGACAAGACAGAATTGAACACTTTAAGAAGTCGTCCAAGCTGTTGTGAAAGTCTTTTACGGTATTTTGCTAACCGTTGTGTAAAAGCAGTGATTCGAAACATGTGAAGAATTCGTTGTAATAAAGGATTTTTTTTTGAAATTTATAAAAATTAATTTTTGAAATTTATAAAAATTAACTTTTGAAATTTATAAAAATTAATTTTTGAGATTTCAAGAAACATCATCCTTTTTGAGTGTTTTAAAAGACACTGTGTTACTTAAAAACTCCAAAGCAGACTACTTCGATGGAAATGAAAGAACTTTAAAGGCATTCCAGACTTAGGAGAAATTTACTCCTTGTGCAGAGAATGTTTCGATGTATTGTATTTACATGCGGTGAGTACTTGGAAATTCTTATTAGTTTTTTTAGGATAGTAAATTATATTATACTTTAACTGCCTCTTCACACAGATGGTTCCTTCTTAATTCAGTTTCTTGTTTCCTATTCATTTCCATGATAAAATCCAATTTTTTTTTGAAGATAAAAAAGAATTAAAAACTTTTCTCATTTTATTTTCCTTCAAGAAAGAAACATCATAACATGATCGCAATTATTATTATCATAATTATTACACATTATTATTAATCAAAATTAGCACTTGATGTTATCAAAAGAAAAAGAGCGAATAATTCAATATCATAGAATTCGGTTTAACCATCAAGATGACCATTACTATATTTAATAATCGGTTTATCATCTTTGCATTTAACTCCTTTATTTCATTTAATTTTTGTTATTACTCATTCGGTTGTTCTTTTGTTTATTCACAGAGGCTCCTGACACTTTTAAACAAAATTTTTGCGCGTTCACGATATTCCAATGCAACGCTATGTTTCGCTGTGTCTATCTGCAATACAACTTTTCTCAATCATAATTACATTCCACTCAATCGATTTCATGAACATCCAAATCATATTTTTTTTATCACAGCCGTCTTGATGTTCTTCTCTGAAATACCACTGTATTATGGATATTTAACTGTTAATGAATTGATATCTTGATATCGATTGCCCCATAGAGTCAAGTGTACGAAAGTGTACAGAAGGTAGGCCATAAGAAGATTTATTTAGATTGAGTTAGGACTATGATGAGAGATTGAGTTAGGACTATGATGTTAGATTGATTTAGGATTATGATAAGAGATGAAATGATTGCATATCTTTTCAAATGAATCATGAGTCTCGGAATCTTCTCTTCTTGCTATCGGCATCCTATTGTCGTGATCCACTAACGCTGTTGCCAAGTTCCTCAGCGTGTCCAAGTCCCTCATCAAGTCCCCTCCAAAAAAGTGAGCCTTCAAATTCTGTTCAATGACTTTCTGTCTGGACCTCTCTATCAGTTTCCGATCACTTGGCCTCAATCTTACAAGCCGCTTTGTCTTTCTTGAGCTTGTACGAATATTCTTTATTTTGGTTCTGTCCGTTTGCTCTCGTAATATTCCAGCTACCATGGCAGGCGACAATTCCGGACTATTTCTGTAACTGAATACTCGTGCGTCAGACGCCTTTAAATAATTTTCCATCAAGGGTGTTTTTACATTGTCCTTTTTTCGCTGTGCAACTTTTTACAGTAGACATTCTTGCACTCACAGACGAAAGACTACGCACACATCCAGATCACCATACTAGAAAAATATGTACGCAAATCATCGATATTTTATTTTAAAATTGTTTATTTCTAATTCAAGGCATTTCAATTTATTTAGCACACCATCCATTGCTGACCCAACGCGTTGTAATGGATGGTTGGCCATTATAATGTATTGAAAGATTCAAGAGGCGTCAGAGCGTATCAAACGCAACAAGAAGCGTCTCAACGGGAATCGAACAGAAAAGGCTTCTTTTTCAAACCGAACAACGCTCGATCCCTGTTGAGGCGCTTGTTGTTGCGTTTGGCTCGCTCGTAACGCCTCTTCTCGGCATTGATGTAAGCGTACAAGTCTTCCATGGTGGTGATCTGGACGAGGGGTGGAGGCGGGGGACGCCCCTTACGGTCGTAGATGCTGGAACATAAAATTAAATAATTAGTAATGTACCAGAACATAGAAAATAACGATTCCTCAAAATACAAATAGCGAGAGACAATTTTACTTTGTTTTCAATTCAAAACTGATTGACATTTTATCTTTAGTAAAGCTGTATTTAATATATAAAACAGTACTTTTAATAAAATTTAACTCTTAATTTAAGTGTTCTGTCGCATTTTTTATTCGAATATACGTGTTTTTTTAAAAAATATTTTAGCGTTTTGTATTAAGATAACTTGATTTTTAAAAAATACAAATAAAATAACTAAATATGTTAAAAATAGTTTTGTTTATATTAAGTAGAGTCAATTGCTTTCTCTAATGAAAAAATGCAAACCAGTGGAATAGGTCTCTCAATTTGAAACCACCTTTCTATTTCAGCAATTATAATGTAATACTTAGAAATAAGCCCGTTTTATAATTTGAAAAAATCAAACATCCCCCGAAAAACGCTTCTTTCTAAAGTGAATGAAGTGGAAACCGTAACCTCAATTGGACTCTCTTTGTTTGTCTCTACAATTTCAATTACTTTGAAAGATGGTAAGTAATATTTTCTGGGGCGTATAAGCCTCATAAGCTTAACTT
The DNA here is from genome assembly GCA_019974015.1 of Nephila pilipes. Classification (NCBI taxonomy): domain Eukaryota; kingdom Metazoa; phylum Arthropoda; class Arachnida; order Araneae; family Nephilidae; genus Nephila; species Nephila pilipes. Next base: position 293,477 of record BMAW01095941.1, read on the forward strand.
TCGGTTTCAAAATGAGCTGTGCAATATTATTTCGGTCTTCACCTTGTCCAGAGCTTAGTTTAAGATATTAAAATTTATGTTTTAAAGTGCTTGCTTTTGAAAGAAATTTTTTAATATAATTTAAAAGTAATTACATGGCTTTCAGGCAATATCTTTCGCTGTCAGATTCCATGGTGCTTAATGCAGTATCCTATTCTATGCAGTAAGCTTACATTTGAAGAGGATGAATACGGGAGTATCAGGCACCTTACCCTTTGCATTGATGCAACCGTATGAGACATCGGTTATGACAGAAACCCTATTAGTGACTTGACACCATTTTATTTTCAGTTGCCCAGGTGTGAGGTAAATGGTAATCTCACTAGTATTTTCTACCTCATGAACATTCTGATTTTATGAATAAATCTTGCTTGTAACTTATTATTCACTCATTCTGCCGAATGCTAAATGGTTTGTTCGATCATTTTTTAATAAGGATATTTTTATTTTAATTATAAAGTTTCTAAATTTGAAAAATGGAATAGAAAGAAAGTAAAAATGCTGTTGTTCCACTTACATGTTGTAAACAAGCCTCTTGAGGAATATCCAGTACATCGTTTCAGTTCAAATATGATAAAGTCAAAATAATTTTATAAATACAAATCGCAGTTTCAGAAAGATGCTTAAACTTCAGAAACAATAACTTTAATGAGCAAACTCAGTTACCCTGTTTACTGTTTAAAACACTACATTGTAGTGAGTAACTGTACCGTTTGCTTCCAGAAGGTTTCATATAATACAACAATGGATTCATTCTTACTTAACAATATGAGATATGATTTTTAAATGCCCACATCACCACTAAAATGTAAATGCAAATTAAAAATATTAAACACTTTACATTTTCGTTTACTTTTTAGATTTCATAATAACATTTTTAACATTAATCTTTTTATACAATTGCTGAGCGAAATTTGTATTTCCTATAATAATTTGAAGCTGATATTACTTACTTTTATCTGCGCAACTTTTTATATATCCATCACTACGCTTGTATGTAAACATAACATTCATATTATAAATTAAATACCACAATATAATGTGTTCAAATTACACAATCAAATAGCATAGATCAGTATATATATTCACCATTCTAAAAAAGTTGCTCTTAGAAAGAAGTCAGAATGAAATAATATTTGAAAGTAAGTTATTAATCAGTAACAAAAAAATGACTAAAACTGAGTGCAGATATAACAAAATGTTGTGGTCAATTACAAAATCATTACAACTCTGAATAGGATGTTGAGCCATCATTATTTCTAATGCATTCTACAATATTCCGCGGATTGGATTCGTGGACGCTGTTAACAGTGTCTCGGCTCAACTCCTACCCTGTAGAATGAGTTTGGATACGTAGGTATTGCACTTTTTGTCTAAACTGATCGAACAGTAGTATTCTAAAAGATTTCTGTGAGTAACAGGTCCGGTGATGCTACTGGCCATTTTATAATGTCTATAGTTGCGAGACAAACTCTGGAGATGGCAGTGTTGTCTTGTTAAAATCGACGATTGGAATGTGCGTTCACTAAAAGAATTGACCACCCGTCAAAGAAGTTCACTAACGTACTTAGGGTGCTTCTAATCGCCATCAGGGATCGTACGAAATCGTTGTTCATACTATTACTTCCTATTGTCTGGATGTGTGACTGTAAGTTTACGAGGAGAAAAGAAATCCTAAAGCACGCTGCCGTGGCGACCACCCAATAAACACACGAGAGAAGTGCTGAAATCTTTTGGAGAAAAACGAAAGAGGAAATATCAAAGAGGAGGAAAGGGAGAATTGTGCAGGTGACATGGGCCGACGCCATCAGTTGAACGAACGCATTTTTTACTGGCTTAGTCGGTTGGATCGAATTAGTGCTGAATCAACTCAATTTTGGAAAGGTAAAAACTCATTTATTATTGCAAATGAACTCTCTAGTATTTTCTTGTAATTTCTTTTTGAGTGTATGATAGTGAAACGCCAGTTTCCAGTGTGTATCTGCCAGTGCGCCAGTGAAACGCTAGTTTCCATTGTGTATCTGTACGAATTTGTCATATTAAGCCTAAATTAATATTTTATTTGGCACGTAGTACCATGAGATTATTAAACTGAGAGTGTATTATTATGCACTTGTTCTGTTTTGGCTTATTTATTTTTAACGGTTTGCTTATGATTTCCATAAGAACAATTCTTATTTGTTTATTTTTTTGTGTGTATAAAGTATCATTATTTATGCCTATTATAAAAGGAATAATTCCAACAGAATTGTGAAGTTCAGTTAGCAACTTAATTTACTGTTTGAATTTGTGATTGTATTTCTGATTATTCTTATACTGCTGTTTGTAGAAAATGCAACACCATGAAAGAATCATCAGAATCAAATGAAATTTAATGCAGAAACGACTTGTACTGATACAAATAAATGATGAAATTTTCAAAACAAAAGAAACAAATTAAGCGTCCGAAATCAGTATTTGGTGCAGCCACCATGCGCTGCAATAAGTGCTGCTATACGACGTGGCATGGAGTCAAACAGATGTTGAATATCTGCTTGAGGAAGAGAATTCCATATCGCTTGTATGCGCAACCAAAGTTCGTCTTTGGAAACTGCAGGACGCGGATCACGAGCGAGACGCCGACCAACCATATCCCACACGTGCTCAATAGGCGACATATCCGGTGAATAAGCAGGCCAAGGAAGAAGTTGCATGCGTTGTGCTGAACAGAAGTCTCGAACAGTCCGCGCAACATGTGGGCGTGCATTATCCTGCTGAAAGATAGCTCCAGGGATGCCTTGAAGGAAAGGAACGACTTCGGGCTGTAGCACTTCACGGACGTACCTGTTGCTATTGAGATTACCCTCAATTCGTATCAAATTGGATCGTCCATGATACGAAATCGCACCCCAGACCATAACTCTGGGTGTTCGACCACTATGTCGTTCAATAATACACTCAGGAAGGCAGCGTTGACCGGCATAACGTCTAACACGAACACGGCCATCATGGGTCCACAAATTGAAGCGTGATTCATCTGAAAAGACAACTTGGTGCCAATCAGCTCGCCTGTCTCTGTGCTCAAGAGCCCACTGCCGACGCAGCCGTCGATGATTCGCCGTGAGGGGAATCCTGTATAAAGGCACCCTTGCACGCAATCCACGGCGCAGCAGACGACGACGAATTGACGAAGCTGACAATTGTACACCTGTAGCAGTAGACCAACGTGCTGCCAGCTGCCTGGAGGAAGCTGTGCGATCATTCACCGCCATGCGGAGCAGGTGTCGATCATCGCGCTCTGACGTCACCTTCTGTCGTCCAGTGCCTGTTTTTCGAGTTGTTCGGTGCTCGTCGGTCCACTGCTTCCAAACTCGCATCACTGTGGAACTGTTCCGCTGCATACGAGCTGCTATTGCGCGATAGGAAAATCCTCCTTCTCGAAGGCCGATTATCCTCCCTCGTTCAAACTCCGTAAGTTGCTTGAATTTCTTATTCTTCCGTCGTGGAGGCATACTCAGGTCTCACTAAACGTTTGCCACTAACAAATAATCATAGACTTTTTTCAACGTCCCGCTACAGCACTTTATTTATACGCTTTCAGCATCAATTCAGAGGGCGCTGCGCGCGCCGCGCACGCGCGATGGCTCTGAAACTTTATTAATTTGCATAATATCCTATAATTGACATTTGCTGCGAATTTCATTTGATTCTGATGATTCCTTCATGGTGTTGCATTTTCTACAAACAGCAGTTTACATTTGGAATTTCTATAGTAAAATTGTGCTTGGAAACAAATTTTTTTCCCCATGTTATGAGTTGGCTAAGATCATGCCGAGGTTCGATCCAAATTACTATGATATATCACTTTATTTATCTTTGTTCAAAAGGATTGATATTGACCCTAAGAACTGAGTTTACGGATTACTCATGATACTACCTTCTGATTTAGTACAACTGATTGCTCGGGAATTGGAATAGAATCGAACCCTATGTTCAATCATACACGGTTTCTTTTCTTGTTATTCCCAATTGTGTCACAACAGTCACTCATATTTTTTTTAATATACATGATTTCTTTGCTTGCATCATATTACTGTAAATTAATTTTCCTGTGGACTAGAGAGTTGCATAGAAATTCCGAGCTTTTGACTATAATATTCTGTACTGTGTTAGTGTTTATTAGTGTATTCTATACTGTGTTAATGTTATACTATATTTGTGTTAATGTTATACTATATTTGT
>BMAW01095941.1:304694-319614 GCA_019974015.1 Nephila pilipes
ATATATATATATATATATATATATATATATATATATATATATATATAACAACTTTCTTTTAAATAGTACCATTGAATTATATTTATAAAAATAACACAGTCGAGGCTAATTTCAGTTACACAGAACTATTTTATTTTCGCGGAGAGAGAGACCATTTCCACACGGCGGGAATTACATAACTCCGCCGTTGGATACCGATTATGACAGCATGTGTAAGCAAGAGAGGGGTAAAAAGAGAGCGTTTTTCTCTGTGTTTTTGTTTATATACTAGGAAAATTTCACTATATACGTCAGAGACCACAATCTAGATGGAGAGACTTCCAAGGAATTTAAGTGCAGACCTAAAGTCTGGTAGGCATCATCCCTACAGGCCTGGCGCGTGTGATCTGCTTATTTTGCAAATTTTTTCGAACGTGTGATTGAATAAATTAAAAGGAAAAAAGGAATCGTATCAGGAAATAAGAATGAATATTATCTTTTAAAGGAGAGAATGGGCAAATTTAGTAAATTAAATTATTATAGTGAGAATTAAATCATTATATATATATATATATATATATACTGATGAATAAAAATTAAGGAAGAGACGAATTTTTCAACATAACGTTGTGCAAAAGTTTCCAAATCAGCAAAAATAATACCATAAAATCCCCAAGACGTAAGAACATGAATAACGTAAGCAAAAATTATCAAAAAAGAAATCAAAAGGATAAAAAGGGACTCTATTGATAAAGTAGCAGGGTGCACTATGCGCCTGAAGACCTAAACATCCATCTGATAGGTGTCTAGCTAGTAACATCCTCCCTTTAATAGGGAATATGATCTCCTATGACTGCTATGCAGGTTTTACATTGTCTGGCCATGCTGAGTATGAAGTTGTCAATGATTTGTTGAGATATTGCAGCCCATTCGTCTTGTACCGTCAATCAAAGGTCCGGAATAATTAATGGCGGCATGTTACGTGTTGCCAAGCGTCTCCCTTGAAAGTCTCGTACAAGCTAAGTGGGAAATAGATCCGTTGACCTTGTCCGCATATCCAAGCTTCCCATATCATCACTGTCAAACAGCTCTTAAACAGTTACTGCGTCATGAGCTGGCGCATTGTCTTAGATAAAAAGAAACTGCAGACCCATAGCGCCTTTAAAAAGATGCACATATGGAAGGAGAATCTCTTTACAATAGTGGATTCCAGTGACTAAAACTCCTTCAAAGATGAGAAGTTCGGTACTGAAATCAAGCCTGACTCATCCCGAAACAAGACCACCGCGACCTCCAAACCGGTCTCTTTCGATGATGTTGGAGGGATTATTGCGAATTCCCCGCTCTCTCCAGATGTGAAAACGTCCAGAATCGCTACTCTGACTAAACATGCTCTCATTCGTAAAGAGAATTCGACCCCATTGATAATGTGTCTAATTCTGATGCTCCAGGCGCCACAAAAAACGCCTTCTCAGATGAGCAGTCGCTAAAGGTACACACTACACAGGTCGTCGTGCAAACAAACTGCCACTGTGCAGCCTCCTGGCCAAGGTAAAACGTGATATTAGTCGACCAATTACCTATGCCGTGTGACAAGTGATTTCTTCCGCTGACTGTCACGTGCAACTTCTGGCCTGTTGGGCAATATACCAGTCATTCGCTGACGAATATATATATATATATATATGTGTGTGTGTGTGTGTGTGTGTGTGTGTGTGTGTGTGTGCGTGCGTGTGTGTGTGCATGCGTGCGTGTGGAGGGGGGGTAAAAAATGCATGCACCGTATAGTAAATTTGGGGATGTTCCACAACTTTAAAAAATCGTATAAGATGATAAAACTCAAAGTTTTTACCCAAGAAAACGTGTAAAAAAGTAAGATTGAAATCCATATTACATATTTATAAAACAGAAACAATTCATTTTTATTACAATTATAAAATAAAATTTATGTACAGAAAAAAATTAATCTATAAGTACATACAGCATATAGAAATTCAAATTGAAATTAGGAATAAAACTATTAATTAACAACCATTCAGCGCTATTTGATAACAAGCGTGCATGTTTATTACGATTTGGATCAAAAATTCTTTCATCAGTAGATGCATCAAATATGTTCAGCACAATTGTCGGATTTGATTCAAATGAAGAGTTTGATTCTTTATTAACAGCCTCTGGTTTTTTTTTTTTTTTTTTTTTTTTTTTTTTTGTTTCAAAGTTTGTGTTAATAGCGGCTGTGTTTTGTTTTTTTTATGTTTCTCAAGTTGCTTATATAATTCTTGATATCCTGTTACACAAAACTTAAGATTACGTTGAAATTTAAATGCTCGCTCTATGTCAGGATCATGAGTAAAAAAATGTTTTTCTATAACAAGTTTCAAGCCCTCGCAAAATAAATTAGCTGTTAATAGCTGGATTTCATCACGGACTTCGTGATTCCCGACTTCTTTATTATCATAAGCTGACATAAATTCAATCAAAATCGTCCTAATCCAAAGGGTTTTCTAGTATCAATTCTTCGATGTTAGTCGTTTGTATATTGTAAAATCTTCGCCACCAATTGCATTTGACAGAGTTATAATTTCAGAACACACAGGTGATTTTTGTACTACAAAACTGCAAAATTTTTTTCCAACAAGCATTTAAGGTCAATTAGTGCAACTGTTTAAAGAATATAGGTGAGCCATGTTTTTTCAAAATCGTGTACAAAAAGATCGTGTAAAAAAAAGAGTTTGATATATATATATATATATATATATATATATATATATATATATATATATAGCGGCTGCCTACGTCATCTTTTGACGACATCATTTTTGACTGCGTAGCTGCAAGGAGAATTGAAGGAAAAGCAGACGATCTTTTCTCCATTCGCTTAAGTTTTAAATTTGTAAATGTTTAGTTTGAGATAAATGAGTCGTTATTTTGCTTCAAGAAAAAATCATTTGCATAAATGATTATAGAGATTTTTGCTCCTGTGCGATTGGCAACAAATACATGGTGATTATTATGTGTTGTTCTATAATATTGAGAATGAGTCTACTGTTGTAATGATTGGAGATGTTTCTGTTTACATTAAAATAAGTGTTATTTAAAAGCTCCGACATTTCAAGTTTCTTTTACGTTTTCGGTGTGTCTAATTAATTTAATGGAACTAATTAATTTAATGGCTAAAGTGAGATGATAATGTAACAGCTCTCCGGAACGACAGAAGAATTGCTTACATTCCGCACACCTTCTTAAAGGAAATTATGGGAAATTGACGGTTATCAACATACCCCATTCCCTATATATATATATGAGGGTGTACATTATTTAATTATATATATAACAAAATTTCTAGTAATATTAAAGATTAAAGAGACCTTTATTTCTTTGAGATTCAGAAAGTAGCCCCTGTATGGAATAAACCTGAATATTTTAGGAACATAATTTATAACTATATTCTACGTAATACTAAACTTGTGATTAAAATATTAGATATTTACATTAATTGTAAATAATTTCGCAAAAGTTCGTCAGGAAGTTTATTTTTTAGGGGGGAAGTGACTTTAACAGTAATTTAACACATAATAATTATAAATTATAATTTTTTTCTTTTTTTAATGCCATTTTTTCTACTGTTTCCAATTTTGCTTTATTCTTTTCGTTTTAAAGTCATTGTGTTTATGTTTTATTTATTTATTTTATATACATTTTTTGCAGTAGTACTCTAGACTAGTACGTTGTTCCTAATATTTTCCAAATCTACTGAAAGTCCATTGCGCTACATTTGCGGTTTAAGCTTAGTTTCCTTTAAGAGGGAGTTCTTTAAGAAAATTTACATAAAAAAGCGATGAAAAAGCTCATAATAGCTTTCAGAAATTCATATAGAAAGTTCATAATAGAATTTCAGTGATTAATTTGAATTTTAAAAATGAGCTATAAAATAAGGAAACATTCATTCTAAATTGTCTCATTCTTGAAATATTGCGAAATCAACATTTATTTTTAAATACACATATTACGTAAGGGAACTTATTTTAAGGTTATCTTTTATGAATCATATATTGTTGGTCAAAGGAATATAAAGCATTTGCATATTTTTACCGATTGTGTTTAAGAATTCCTGTGTTTTCAACGCTGTTAATTTTGAAAAAGAAAATCAAATATCTAAATTACTCAAATTTTAGTTGCAAATTTATATATTTTGATAAAAAAATTATATGTTTGATAAATCTTTGTAATTGCATTTATTTTTCAGAATTACGTAAAAAACACTTTTGTCAAATTTTGGCTGATAAATGCCTAAAACATCGAAGAATATTTTTTTCCTTCAAACATTCGCAATCCTTTTAAAATATTTCTATATAAAAAATTCACAATATTTTCAAAACCTACTGAAAGTCCATAAAACTTTGTTAGGGAAAAATGTGCATTTTATATCTTGCTATATTGTATACGTTTTGCTCGGTAATCCGCTAATTTGAAAAAAATCTTGAGTATCAATTACTTGCATCGAGCAAGTTATAAATTCAGGGAAATTTCTTTGGAAATAAATGTACTCAATAAAGCGATTACCTGCTGAATCGTATGTTTTATGCCTCTACGTATATATTTTCCTTTTCTCGATCAAAACACAATTTTTTAAAACTTCGACGAATTGAGTAAAAGTTCAAATGATAAGAGATATTGGTAAATTTTATTAATGTCTCTAGCAATTTTCTAGAGGGAACATTTTGAAGCATCACAACTGTGTTCTGTAGTATCAATTGAAATATTTAATTCTTGTAGAAAATATTACTTAATACAATCAAATTTTAATACACAGTGTTTTGTACTCCGAATGATATATACGAGAATCTACATATTAACTCTATTTTGCAACGCTGTAAAAATCTACACTACATTTTACCTACCGCTTACATAATAGTAATATTACAATATAACATAGTATACACATTTATAAGCATATTTTTTCCAAAATATCTGAATAAAACATCTATATTGAAATAAACTAAATAGAAAGAAAATGAAATAAATGGATGAATAGTCTTTACAACGGTGAACAGATTAAAATAACATTCCGAATATTCGCGATTTTAAATACTTCTTGATAAAAATTGTACACGTAATCTATAACCATAAATAACAGATAATAAATCCTTTAGTTAATTTCCTCTTGATAATATGGATAGAATATTCACTAATATTTTATACAAACTGACATTCAAAAATATTGCTAAACAATAATTTAAAATATTGCTAATTGATATTTTACATATAAATGTTGAATATAAAGTTAACAGTTCATTTCAATCTTAAAGATTCATAATTTATATATTTTCAAAGCTTCAAAATTTATCGAATAGTCTCGTGGGTTATTTGATTTCTTCTCTGAAGGCACTTTATGCAAATAAAAAGATGATAAAATGCAAAAAAAAAAAAAAAAAGAGTTCAATATTACAAAAGTACATACTAAATACAATAGTACATAACTGGATACTTTCCGTCTTCATACTAGTTAAATTAAAGTAATATTTAAAGTACATATGCGTAAATTTATTGCTTAATGAAATTAAAATTTATTTTGCATTACAGACTTTATTCGAAAAAAAATTAGTGCATGCAAATTAAAAAGTAGTACTAAGTCAAAAGTCTACATGGCTCATACCATTGTTAAATAAAAAAAAATATTTTTACCGAATAAAACTGGTATCTCTTTGTACCAATGTCATTAAACAGAGATATTTAGGTAATGCATGTCATTTTGTAGAATATTTCAAAAAGTTCTAAATATTTCAAATTATGTTTTCGTAGAAATACCAGTAATGCGAAACCAGTTCGCCGGTGAAACTTTCTTTAATAATAAAAATAAGTATTTACATCATAAATTCCAGTTTAATATAGGTGAACAGATTATTCACAATAAATTAATTTTTCACGTGAGAAATAATACTCATTTTGACAGGATTCAAGTTTCAAATTTTCTCTTTGTTCCAAAAAAAATGCACTTTTTTAGGCTGATTTCAGTCTAAAATTTGTACCGTTAAGTATTTAATATTATCTGGTAATTAATTCCATCTAGTGTCAGTAATCGATATCAATAAAAAATGTAACATATAAAAGTGTTGCACTCGTTAGTTGTCCAAAATTCTAAATATTTATGTTCATAGATAATAGCCCTATCCAAAATCTAGAGCAGAGTTTGTTTGAAATCCACAATGAAAAGCAGAAATTAAATATATCTTATACTTCTCTCTGTGAAACGCAAGGAAGTTATTTTCATTTACGAATAAAAATGCCAAGATCTCTCGAAATAAATAAATCTCTTTTTTTTTTCATTCACGCTACTTACGGCTGGTTAGTGCAGGTTGCGTTAATTGACAGGATTCTTAGTGATTGCTACATATTCACACTAATTTAATTAATATTATAGATTATATTTACAGAATGGTACAGTATTTGCTATGCATATATAAAATTTTTCAGGGGCCAGCTAATTATTAGTTACGAAGTCTCAGTACTCGATATTCTGATAGAACATCTCTGGTGTTCTTTACCTTCGGAATTTTTGTGTACAATGAAATGTCCAACACCTCTTCCAAAACCACGAGACGTTTTCTTTTCTTTTGGTTACGATAGCTGAAATAACAAACTGAGCTATGGGTAATTGATCATCCCTAATGGGAAAGGAAATTGCACCTGCAAACAGTTGCATCTGGTGTGGGAGACGCTTTTAGTTCCTAGAAGATCGGACTTGTATAAGGTCAAGGCCTTACCTCAAAGTTTATGGGAGATATAAATGCTGCTTGACCTTTCATAAGGGTCCAGATATCTTTAATGAGGCTTTTGTCCGCATGTAAGTAGACTATTGACGAACTTGTTAAGTATGGTTGCCGCAGTAGTGACAGTTCTGGAGAAATTTTCAAGCCAATAATAGAAAAAGGGGAATAAATACATTTCCACTTTCTTTCCAAACATTGTAAGCATTCAAAAATGCATTTAAATAATTCACCCAAGAAGAACAGCAATGAATTTTATAGAATCTTTTTTTTATAATTTCGTTTAACAACTCATAATTTTTCTTTGAAACATTGCAGCTATACTATTTATTATTGATCATTTTGGTTGCTTAATAAGTAGAATGATATTAATTTAATAGCAATTTAAGATGGAGGATAACTGTGATAGAATAACAAGTTGTTTTTCTCTAAGCAAAACTGATTCTATGATTCTGCATGGATAAAAAAAACAATAATTTCGTTATTTTCTAGTAATTTTATAATACTTTTTCTTCTGCTGTCATAAATGAGAGGCTAATTTAACTTCATGAATTTTGTGTGGTTTGTGTGACCTTTATTCCTCACCTGTTTTATCATGACTCAGATAAACCCCCTATATAAGACTCTTTTCTTTTATTCTTACTACACGGAATTATATAAATATTCCCACTTATTCGGTAAAAAGTAAATTGGATTTTTTAAAGTCAGTGCGCGTTAAAATGTTCATTTCCATCGTCACGAAAATGTATTCCCCCCCCAACACATTAAATAACTGAGCAGTTAAAATAAACCACTCAATTTACAAACTTTGACCATTAAAAGCAAACTTTATATTCACAACTAATTTCTACCGAATGAATTCTAAAGATTGTTGGTATTAATCGTTTTTAAATGACTATTTTGCTGCATTCCTTCAACAAATGATAAAAACCTTAAAATCGATTTTTCTTCATTACGTTTGAAATTTTAATTTGACGTAGCACCCACTGTGTCTGCTTAGTACCATTTTTTTGGATCTGCAGAAATAGGTAAGCTTCAATTAAAAAGAAACAACGAAAGTTTTCATCTTTTTGCCTAATAGATAGTACAACACTGCCGTCCATAGAGGTAAAATTATCCTTTCCTTAGCAACTTTAGAATGTCTATCAATGTTCAAGGCAATCTAAAAAAACCGAGGAGAAAATTTGATAAATTGAAATTAAATATTGAATTTAGAGCTTAATGATAGAAAATGATTTCACGTATAAATGAAAATTCAAATCACAGTTTTAGGTGTTAGAAAAAGTACAAATGAAAAAAAAATTATAAAATATTGCATAACACGTGTTGCACGTTTCAAATAACTTGTATTACCGTTTCATATTATTGGAAAGTTTCTGACAAAACTCGAATAATTTTTCAGTCAACATGTTGCGTCCCCTAAACATGATTTACAATTATTTTAGGCACTGCGTATAAAATCTGGAAAGTTAAAATCTATTATTTCAATAAACATTTTTGAATTGAGGGTTTTGAATATCACAAGCTATACATTAAAGACTCCCTCTTGAAATTTCAGTCACCTTACATTTTCTAATCTTTATTTTGAATCATCAAATTTTTTATTATTGTGTAGATTACATAAAACCATTTATTTTGAATAAGTATTTTCAATGGGTGGATAGTTAAAATATGTTCGCTCTGATTTCAGCGATTTTATGCACAAGTAATGTAAAATTATGAGAGCAATTAATATGTTTCGCACTATATTTAAAAACAATTCATTTTATTAGTTGATCAATGCACATCAAAATATAATAATATTGAAGGAATATATTCTTTTTACTACAATATTTTTGCATGTTACTGATTCTAAATATTCTTTCAAGAAATAAATGTTTTATTTAAAAAAAAAAAAAAAACAAGATTACTTTAATCAGATAATTTTAAGAATTATAGATATTTAAAGCAAGTAAAAATTTATTTTAAATGGAGTAATATACTTTTCATCAAAAAAAAAAAAAAAAACTTTTAAGAAATGAAACCTTCTCAGGAACCTGTCTGCTTTAATAAGATAAATTGATCCTTCAAAAGTGGAATTAAACTTTGTTTCTTCTTTTACTTATTATCTGCTAATTCTATTCTCTTTTTTAAATTAAATAATTTCATTAAAAACAATGTGTTTAAGGATTTGATTAATACAAATTCTTAATTAAATTTTAACACAATGGAAATAAGTTAACAGTTAAAATAAGTTAAATGAGAAGCCTAAGACACTTTTAAAGATTTTTTCCCCCAATTAATTACAAAAGTCATTTTTTTAAAAAGTAAAAAAATGTGTCATTTAATTTTACGTGAAAAGAACGAAAAGTCAAATTACTCATGATCCAACTCAATTGTTCTTTGTGTAGGAAATATCCGTAAGAATAAAAATGTTTAAATGCATAAATTACGGTATAAAATCCTTTTTTAACCACTCTATAGTCTTAAAAATAATATAATAAGTAATTTCATTTAATTAAATTTCTGTAAATGCTTTCTTGTGTTATCTACTAAAGAATTGCGAATGATAGGAATTTTATTTTTTGTTTGTTCTTAACTTGATCGTCACTATGTATTATAGAATTATCTGTAAGATTAAATCGAATAATATTAAAATTTCCTTTTATATACATCATTTCTAAAATTTAAATATATTTCACTTATTCCTTTGAACCCTAAAAATTATATCATATAGCTAATGAAAGGATTTAAAACTGTATAACACACTGACAGCTTAAATATTTTCTTTTCATTAATTTAAATTTAAAAATAATGGGAACACGATAACAATGTAAATGAAAATCCGTTATAAAGGATTCCTATAATTCTGAATACTAGGAGTTTATTGAAGACACATAGATATTTTTCAGTATATAGGATGTTGAAGACAATGGCATTTTGGATCTATTGTAATATCTGACTTTAAATTCTTGTAAAAATGTGTTGTACATTTTAAGAAAAATTATTGTATTTAATAAAAATGATAAAGAACTTAATTCAATCGAAAATTCTCAGAAAACACATCTGACTTGGTATGGTATTTTTTGGAAAATGCATCCATATACGTCCAAATATTTCGAAACCCTAAATAATCTGTAGCCGCGGTAGCCTAGTGATCATGGCAGGGGAGTAGTGGCGGCGGTTTCGGTTTATCACAGATTTGAACCTTGATACCACTTTTGACCCGCCGTGTAGTCGGGACTAATGCGCGTTAAATCTGTCGTAGCTCCAAACCCTCCCTTGGCGTTATGGGGAAGTTAGGAAAGGGAGTGCCAGTTCAAGTGTCGTCCACGTCACTTGACCGCGGTTAGAAAATTACGTAGCCCTTGTGTTGCTTCTAGTGTGAAGTTAATAAATCCAACCAATCAACCTAAATAATCCACCACTCTAACAAAGTTGGTGGTTTATGCAGATCACGATCCACTTAATATTATAATACATTTTATGTTACCTATGTGCAGTTATCTCGCAAAAAAAATATAATGCAATTTCTAGAAGTAACAATTGTATCAGGGAAAAGTAGAAGGGAAAGAGTCTTCGTTAAAAATATTAAAATTGTGAATCATTGTTAAAGAAAGCACAAAACATTTTGAAAATAGCAAAAATCTATAACAAATGGTTGTGACCTAAAAGTATATTATTAAAATTTATATTTACATTTAAAAATGCTATTACCATTTCTATTAAACATAAAATAGTAAGTTCTATATTAGTATATAAATTTTCGCTTTCATAAAAATTTTACATGTTGAGCTTCCCTTAAATTAGAGCATTTACGAAATATATATCTTAAAATCACTGATACATGTAGTTAAGATTTTCACAAATAATACACTGTCACAGGATATTAGAAAAGTGAAACATATTTATATAATGTACCCAAATGAAAGAGAAACATTTCAAATACATGTTTTAAAAATTATTTTTCTCACGTCTAAAATTTCTGAGCAAAACATTTTATTTTTTAACTAAGAAAATCAAATCGTTTTAAGAATATCGGGAAAATATTTAATATTTGAAATGAATTGCATTGCTTCAGAAGCCCAGTGGTTATGATCGCGGACTCGCTACCACGGCTTTCGTCGAGTCGCGGATTCAAGCCTTGATACCACTAAAAACCCACCGTGCAGTCGGGGTTTATGCACAATAAACCTTTTGCGTCTTACCGTGGGTGTAGAGTGGAAGTTAAAAGAGGGAGTGCCAACCTAGGTGTCGTCTTCATCACTTGACTGAGGCTCAAAATTACGAGATCCGTTGCCAATAACCCTCATGTTGCTTCTAGAGTGATGCTAATAAAACCATACCAAAGGGGCAGAAAAAAACAAGATTTATGTTTCAGTTGAAAAACCGCAAACATTCTTATCGCTTTCGGGGGACTAAATGACTGATACATATTTGCGTATTATCACCTTCAATACACGCCATTCAACTTACTCTTAAATTAATTTTATTCAATTTTAATTGAATAAAATTACTTCATTCATATAATTAATTTAATTATTTATATTTATTTATATGTTTTATATATTTATATTTATTTATATATACATATATATACGTGTGTGTGTGTCGTCTGTGTGTGTGTGTACGTGCGTGCGTGCGTGTGTTATTTATTTTCATATAATATATTTATACATATGTATTTTTTTTATCTATATCTCTGGTACAAAATCCGAATAAAAGCTCTTTCCCCTGTGTAATACAATTAATTTAACTTTGTATATTTTCATCTCTGTAATGACATAACTGCTTTGTCATGTTTGTAATGTGTTATCGCAACACATTACAAGTGTCATATGTGTGTGTGTTTATCGAGCTTGTATTAATGTTAACACATTATACAGTATAGCTGTCATACAATTTGTTTAGTATATTCTAACATTTATCTATTTATCTGTGCTGGACTTACATTTTAAAATAGTATATGTCCCGTAGCATTTTAATGAGATGATTGCATAGCTGTTTATATAATGTATGTTATAGAATATAAAAGACAATAAATAGTTCCGAATATTATTCTCTGTAATGTAGTGCGACATTTTTTGTTTTTATATACATTCATATATATTTCGGAAGCATTTTTATATATATTACTATTAATATTACTGAATAATATTAATATTATTTAAATAAATTTGCTGATAGTAAGATAAATAAAAACAAGTTATTGTTTATTTAACTTAAGGAAAACATCAGTATGATTGTTTTTTCTTTAACATTCCATTTCCAACAGAACATGCCAATGATTCATACTTTCGCTTTTACATCTTTATTTCTGTTTCCTACAACAGTTACAAAAATTTTGATATTATACATATTTTTTCTTAAAGGAAATCATGGTTATAAGCCTTTAAATAACTGGAAATATGAGCCTTTAAATACTATTTTAAATACAAGAAAGGAAACTTTTCCATATTGATTTATCATTCACGACGCACTCTTAAGATTTGAATGAATGCTTGTATAATTAACGTCACGCTTAAAAGCAAATCGAGGGATTTTTCTTCGATTCTCTCATATTAAATCTCGCTTAAGTGACATGGACGACATCGGAGTTGCACATTCATCTCGAAACTTCCACTCCACGTCTTTGCGAGGACTTCGACCAGATTTAGCGTGCATCAACCCCACAACACAGCTGGTCTAAAGTGCCATCAGGACTCGAGCTCCCCACTCGACGAAAGCAACGCTGGTCATGAGTCACCGATCGAGACATCCGGTGTTTACTGTAGCCACAGGAATAAACAGGAAGGAATATCAGTTAAAATCCATTTTTAGGACTTTTTCTCCCATGAACCTATTAATATATGAAATACTTTTTTCTCGAAATCTGCTTTTAAGTAAGATTAACCATGTTTAAAATATGATAATCTAAAATTTGTGATATTATATCGAATCTTTGCCAGCTAATTGTGTATAATCTTTTCCTAACGTTTTTGGTCCAACATTTCAGAAATACGGTCGGTTGTAAAAATGCTAAAAGTCATATATTAGGTCTTCGAATCAACAAAAATATTTTTTTTTTAAATAAATATCTTAACTGCAAAAAAAGGTCCACAAAATATCTTATTAGATCTGTTTTTGTAAAATTATATACGACTTCAGGAATCAGAAATGTGTGCCGTCCTCAATGTGTTAAAAATGGAGTATCTAAATACTCAATTCCTATTGGGAAAAGTATGTAACTTTATTCGATTCAAATATAGTGTTCCATAGAACAGGACTTTGAATGAGATTTTAAGCGTTTCTTTAAAATTAAAATTTCAAAAAGTAATAGATTCAAAAATAATTAAGAAACTATACTAGAGAAGAAAAAAAATGTATGTTAAACTAAATGCTCCTATGCATGTCCCTTCTATAAATAAGGTATAATTATTCTTATGAATAGAATTTAAATTTTTCAATATTAATTAATTTTAATGAAAAAATGATTTCCTTAAAAATAGCTGCGTTTTTGCTAATGATGAAATAATTATTTAATTTTCTTTTTAATAGCATTGCGTTAGTTTTTATTTTTTGTTAACATGCTAAATGTTTCATTACGTGTTAACAAAAATTAAAATTATTTCACTGCATTCTGCTAAAAATGCATACCACTTTTATGCACGAAATACTATAATTAAGTGGGAAATGAAACAACTACTTAGCAATTCCTAAAATAAAATGAGTTTTTAATTTCTTCCAACTTTTAATTTTTTCTCTTTTTCGCACATTTTTTTTTATTATTTTTAAAATCCAAAAACTTTTATCACATTATTGAATTCATTTTGTAAAGAAATTAGGTTAAAAAATACTTTATGTATAGATATTGCATTAAATTTCAATTTTTAAAATGTACCTTATCGCTTCACAAATAGTATAATACACTGTCTTATAACCTGGTATTATCTTGATTCATAAGATATACATTCTTTTCTAAACTTATTTAGAAACTTTGAATACAGTTCTAATAGTAGATTCAATTTATATTTTCTTGCTCATATTTTATTTTGATTTTTTTTAACTTTCTTTTATAATGATCTATGTTGATTTTTATTAATATCTTAGGCTTTTTGTCAAATTATTGGTTTTTCTTACTAAATATTTGAAATTTTTTAACAACTACTCGTACATCGGTTAAGTGAAACTAATTCAATAATAAATACACTAAGCACTTAAGATTAAATTTTATCTTTTAGAAATTCTGCAAAAATCACTCGGTTTTTCAGAAGAAAATTTTTAAACTTTTCCTTTGAGAGACAATTATAATATTTTTACGACAATATCATAAATTTATTTATTTCTGATATATATTAATTTTTCAAAAAAAAAAAGGAATTATATCACTTTTAAGTCTTTGATCAGAACTATTCACCAGTTATACAAAAAATTAAAAAAAAATAGAATAAATATCACATAGAGTACAAGAAATCAAAATAATAATACTTTTATTAACATTCCCAAGTCCTTAATGCTTCCTGAGACTGTTTGCATATGTTAAACTTAGTAAAAATCGAAGGAAATTTACAAAGCTCGCTTAACATTGTGCTGCCGAGATGGCTTCCTATTAAAGCCACAAGAAAAGTTCCGAACCTAAGACTGAGATTCGAGCTGAGAAAATGGATCAGGAAAAAAAAGGATAAATATTCGCGTTTGGAATGTTTATTTGAGTTCCACAGCCTCTTTAAATTATTGTTACTTGATTTATTTAACGTATGAAGAACTTAAAATAAATTGTGTTATCATGAATCGTGGTCATCTCTGTAACCAGGACTTGACGCCAGTCGAATATACACATTTATACTATCATTATTTCACGCCTTGATTGGAAAAAATATTGAGTTTTTAAACGTACTTTGTTTAGGTTATATTAGAAAATTCCAAAAGTTCTATAAAATGGTGCAATAATATTAAATTGTGTTTCAATATGTGAATTACAAGAAAGATATATTTCATTATATAACATTTCATTTATGGAAGATATATTTTCATGAATCACTATATTCTTATTTTAATGGTGAGCTAAAAGTCTTTAAATAACACACGTATCATAAGTAATATACGTTTTGAGGTATTTTTTGAATGCAGAAACTTCATTCAAAACAAAATAATATTAATCACATTTTTAATAAATGAAAATTAACTTAAAATCTTGTCCACATCAATACAACAGT
>BMAW01095941.1:320014-337091 GCA_019974015.1 Nephila pilipes
AAGAAGTTGTCCGATGGAGACAAAAATTAGCGGATAGAAGAATTATGTACAGAATAGAAAATGATTAAAATGTAAGAAAAATTGAATGATTTATTTCAGAGTTACATAATTACAAATTAACGAGCTCAATAAGGTGTTGACCCACATCTAGTCTAGATGCCAGCAGCCACACGACGTGGCATAGAGTGATAAACTCCCCGGTGGTCTCCTGCAGTATTTCTTACCACATTTGCTCCAATTATCGGGATAGATCATCAACAATCCCTGGTAGATGCTGTCACTTGCCCATCATATCCTAAACATTCTCGATTGAGGAGAGATCTGGCTAAACAAGCAAGTGTTTGACAAGTTGTAAGATAGTTCATATCAACACGTGCCGTATGTGGTGTGGCATCTTGCTGAAAAGTAAGGCCAGGGTACAGCTAAAGAAACGGTAGCAAAACAGATCTCAGAATGTCGTCGATGTACCGCTGTGCTGTAAGTGTGCCTCTAATAACGACCAAAGAGGGCCGTCTATCAAGGGAAATGGCGCCTCAGACCATAACTCCTTGTTGAGGGCTTATGTAGCGTGCAATAATAAAAGCAGGTTCGGTACTCTGCCAGGACGTCTCCAGACATGTCTTCGATGGTCATTAGGACAAAGTTGGAAGAGGGCTTCGTCGCTAAACACTATACGTCCCCAGTCAGCATCATTCCAAACCTGATTGAGACAATCACCATTGTATCTGACTCGACAGTGAGAAGGCGTGAGTGGCAGGGGGCGTAGTGGTCAGTACGAGGGTATATTTCCCTTTATCAACCGTCCGTGAATGTTAATGTTGGACACTCGTGAGCGGGTCTCACGTCTGATGGTTGATAACGATGAATCAGGAGCTGTGACAACTGATGTAACAATCACTCTGTCCTCCCGATCTACTGTGGCCCTATATCGACCGCTTCCTTCATGACGCTGAAATCTGCTATTGACCACCCATTCTTGCCAGCATCTTCTAAACACAGCATCGCTTCGATCCATATGATGAGCGATATTCCGATTTGTCCAACCTGCCTCTTTCAATCCAATGATACGACCTCTTTCAAACTCTAACAGTGGCTCGTAATGTGCTCGAATCCTGTGGCGAGGCATTTTTTCCGTCGTTGAAAGGTATCCTAAATTGCAATGCAACAGAAAATTTGACCATCAGATTGAGAATCGTTTCATGTATACACCTGATGAGTGCGCAGTTCCGATGTGCTGTAGTTCTCGCTATTAATTCATTGGACGCCAAATTTGAATTCCCAGGAGAGAGAAACCAAATCTCCGGTCCTTCTCTGGCTATCACAAGTCCGCTTCGTTTCTCTTATACTTCGCTCCTCTCATATAACGCCGCCTGGTGTCTCAGAATTTCCACTGTGAGTTATCCACATTACTCGAACATCCTGATCAGCAAATTGTTCTCTGTTGCAGAACTTATAAATGCGGAATATGAAAAATTAATAAGATGAAAGGAGACATTACTTTGTACACAAATCACTGAAAGTTAGCACAAATTATTGAGCTCCTTCTGATTAATATTCAATCTAAGATTTCATCTTATCAGTTGTTGTAGATGTCATATATTTGTCTTCGTTGACTTTAACCTTTGCCAGATGCGTTGCTCTAGTCTGTTTCTGAATTGGCGTCATCTTCGTTCCGTCACTCTCTAAGGCATGCTAAAGAAAAGTTTGATGACTTCAGATTCCTCATTCGAAAATGAGAGTACTAGCAAATTAACTCCAGAGATTTAATTATACCATTCTTCACGAGTATTCCTTACTTAATAACAATTGTTCATTCCCTTGCCTTGATCTCTACTCAGAACTTTTCTACGCTCGTTATTGTAGATCAATATGTGTTATTTTACTTTCATTTCTGTTTACAAAAATCGTTTAATTCAAGGCGGATCTTTGAATCACGAGTTAACCAAAAAAAAAAAAAAAAACGATGCGCGTTCTTTCGCACACCATGAAATGGTCAAATGTTTATCTCTGTTCGTCCTATCATCCTTTCCACAGATGAGGGTTTAGGGGGGGAAGGGGAATGACCAGCTAATGGATGTTATCAAATTTTTTGACTTTGAGCCGTTAAAGATTCCCCCCCCCCTTTCAAGTTCCTTGCATTCGTATTGGAATATGGATGGGGAGCTGAAATACACAGTAATACAATCTTCCTGTGATCGTCAATGACATTTTGACTACGTTTTCAACGCTTGTAATGGAGATAGGAAATTAGCGCTTTTTACCACAATTTTCTCTCCAAAAGGGGAAGTTAAAAATATTTCCCAACTATACTGAGTTGGCATATTTGTGACATATGTTGGGTTTAAAATACATATTTCAGTTCCTGAATCCAAAAGAGCACGAACTTTCCTTCCAGTCATAGTAGTGTTTACACTTTGATCACGATTCATGGATGCGACTCCAACCAATACAACAAATCTCTTAGCCGTATTTTTATGCATTCCTTTCTTGAAGAGACTAAATCGTCTTTCAAGTTTTATTTCCATTCGTTGTGGGCATGTTTGCATTCTTTGGGGGATATTTATTTCGATTTGAGTTATCCCTCATCACAAGTGGAATGTTTCTTCGTTCTCTCGGAAACTTCGATAATATAGTTACATTTTCGTAAGAGTACGAAGTGCTTCCATTCAAGGACTGATCAATGTTTGCAAAATATACGTAGATTTCCTTTTCTGATTCTCTAGATGTTAGCCAATTGTCCCCCGTTTTAACTTTAATGTAAGTCACAGTTTCTTCATCTAGCATTTCAAGGAATTTGTTAGAAGTAATTGGTTGGCAAAGAGCTCCAAAATCTTTAACTTTACGCAATTGAAAGTAATAATGAAATTTACGGATAGTCTTTTCGCGAACTGAATATGAGCCGACATTCTGGCTTCTCTTTTCCTACACTACGCTCCTCTTGCAGAGCGCCTGGCATCTCAGAATTTCATCTGTGAGTTCTCCACACACACACACACACACACACACACACACACACATATATATATATATATATATATAAACTATAATTGAGAGAGAACCTAAGTAAAATAAATTAAACTATGAAGAAATACAATTTTTTGTTTATTGTTGTAAATAAAATTTCTTACCAATTTTATCACTTTTATTACAAACAGAAAAATAAGTATTGGGTTAAAATTTTTGAAAAAGTATTTGGTTTTGACACATATTATTTCTTTTTAAAAGTAAGTGTAAAAATTGCTCTGATTTTTAAAACATAACAGTTCATGTAAAGGTAAGGTACTAAAGCATAATATACAACAATAAATGAAATTAATCATTAAGTAATTTAAAATTTCACTTAAATAAATATTTTTTTATGTGTGATTTTACTTTGAATAAATTTAAATGGGTTTTTGGGTAGTAGATTTGAAAATAAATTACATCTCAAAGATCACATTTTTCAATCGATAGTTTTTTTTTTAAAAAAAATAAGTATAATTAATACAAATACGAGAATAGTAAATATTGTCAGATGACAAGAAGTGTGCCTACTAAAATCCGTTCCCCTTCCCCTTAACTTCGAAAACGGATGCAGCTGTAGTCATAAAAACGGTGTATAGGTTAAGTGAAATGACTATGCATTACCAGATGAGACCGCTTATAGCGGTACCTGGTAGAAAAATGTAATGTTAAAACTCCTAATTCGAAAACAGAACAAAATAAGGGGGAAAGTTTATCACTAAGTTGTAGAGTACCATTGATTTAGTACAAAAGAATTACCTTGTGGACATTTATGCTAAGAACAGAACGCATAAAACGCACATGTGTTTGTTCATTATTTCTTGCATTGTGACGTGGAGAAATACCTTAGAAAGAGAAAAGAACAATTAATTATGACAATTTATTTTTACTTACTGTATTCTAACTCCTCTTCATCAGCTGCAAGGCATATCTGGACCCTTGTTTGTGCTTCACATTGCCCACGTCTTAGCATACTGGGTGAGACGATAATACAAACACCCGTAATGTGTCTCCGAAGATCTTGCAATATCGTATATACCTACTTCTTGAGATATTTCCACGTGAAGAGATTAATTGGAGTCAGATAAAGTGTATGGGGAGGCCACTTTTCGATACCACCACACCAGATGAAACAAAATTTTCAGTGTCTCCACGAAGTATTGCTTCACTTGTGATGTTCTATGCGAAGGCACGCCGTCATGTTGGAACCATTCTTTCCAGAAATGATGCAATGACTAGTTCTTATCAAAATTAGATATTAAGTTCTAGAGATGTTCTTAATATCATGCGCTCGTTAACATTCCTTGGTAAAATAGTGTTCCGATCAGCCTTTTATTCCACACCAAAAATTAATCGAAAACAACATTCGATGTCGATTCTCAGTTAAACATGCATTAATGGCTGTTCTGCTTATTGAGCATTTCACTCCGTGAAATACATACCTCGTTCGTTCCCCAAAGTATTTACCTAAATTGTATAGGATTTCTTAAACTTAACTTTTTGAGAAGCCGTAGTTTACACTTATCTCTCTTGCACTTCTTTTCGGATATGTGAGGTCGTACGATAACACATTTCGCAGTTGTACTTGGTCTGCCAGATCGAGGTTGGCTACTCACATACTGCCGGTCTCCTTTAAGCATTTCACAACCATTCGGTTGGTTTTTCGTGAAGCATGCGGCTCTTCAGGGATGCGTTGTCATTACAACTACACTGCTAATATTGTTTTTGCACACACATTCACAACAAAATAGAAGCATTTCATAATATTCTTTTTTGAAAATTGCCTTGTGACCATAAACTTCAACATACAACCCTAAGGAGATATTTCATTGATAGCTGTCTCAAGTGAGCATTTGAGATGTTTCATACGTATTTGCATATTGCACAAATTTTGCCAACCAAGTGCGAGTAGCATTCAGTTGATGCACCTTGCGACACAATTTTGTACTATCTACATGTTGTTTCCCCTGTAGGTAAGGACAATCAAAACAAAGATGCACTCCGCGTGTTTGAGTTGTAGTCCTCTCATCATCTGGGAATTTCAGGCGATACCACTATGTCAAGATGCTGACTCGTTTTTTGCCCCAAATATAATATTTTGTCCTTTTATTCAAGTTTCATGACGTCACGGTTTCGGAGCTCGTGAACAAGTATACGCGCGTTTTAAGCGTTCCGCTTTTCGCATAAGTGTTCACAAGGTGTCTTTTCGTACTAATTATATTAAACTCCACAATGTTATAATTCATTTTCCCCCTATCTCGTATTATTTTCGAATTAGGAAAGCTAATTCTGAAATTTTCCTCCAGTCAGCGCAGCAAGTGATCTTATCTAGAAGCGCTTAGCTACTTTACTACCTAGACACCACTTTTAGGACTATAACTGCAGAAGTTTGGTTGTGTTTTCTACCATATATCCTTATATATTCTACAAACAGTCATTGAACTATCACATTTACTGTAAAAAAAGCACTTTTCAAATCTGATTTTAACTTCGGTATTCTCAGAACATATTCGATCTCTTTAAATCCTTGCAATTTATTCAGAATGAACCAAACTCTTCACCAATCTAAAAGTTCAAAGTTACTCGAATACATTGCTCGACGGATTTATTATAAATCCTTAATATAGATTTCAAAGACCTACTAGATTTTAAAGAACTACATGGTGGGTGATGCACGTTCAATCTGTCGGGGCCCCAAGTCCTCCCTTGGCGTGGTGTGGAAGTTAGGAGAGGGGGGTGTAATTAAGGTATCGTCGTCGTCACTTGATCGAGGTTCAAAATTACGAGGTTCGTCGCCAATAGCCCTCGTGTTGCTTCTAGTGCGACGTTAATAAAACCAAAAAAAAAAAAAAATTAGAACCCATTTTATTGCCTGTAAATCTTAGAAAAAAACAAGAGTCTCTCTTGTATCGAAAAAGTTATAAAGCAAAACTCTTCGGCTCTCTCTCAACAGGTTTCAAGTGCCCAACTACACGACGACTTTTTTACTAAAACTGGCTTCCTGTTGGACTGAACGCCACGAGTTCGTGACCATGGTGATCCGCAAATGCAAAACTTTTGTTTATAATTTTGGCATTGATAACCTTGTAATCTAATAACCGTGATTTTCTAATATGAAGTTATTTTCGAAAATTACAATTTCTTTATGGCTCATGTAGAAAAAATTCGGAAACTGAGAGACTTTTTAATTGTAAATTTCAGATTCTTAAAAAAAATCTTATACAATTTTTTTTAATACTTTAAGGTTTAAGCAAAACACACTCACACATACAATGAATTATGTGATAAAATGTTTTATTAACAAATACATTGAAATACTACTCTTTTATTACGTCGTTATAAGATTATAAGTCGTTTCTGACTTATTTTATGAATTATTAATCAGTTTTATTCTATTTTTGAAATTTTTAAAACCGTGTAACAGTGTTTTAAAAATAAGAAAGATTATTTGCGAGTATTTTGTAAAATTTAACACGTGATCCACTGCCATTTATTACTTACTATCTTATATAGAGATCAGCCTTAGTAGCCAAGTGTTTCATAAGAATAATCGCACATTTTTACTAGGGCACTGATACTTACGTAAACAGAGGCTTATTTTACCACATTGATTACCAAGTAATGACCCTTTTTTTCTGAATTCAAAAGATGTTCGGAAAATGCGAAAGAAACACTCGCAAATCGTGCTTTTTTTCCTCTTGTTTTCATATCAATTATCCTTTCGCACCTGCGGTTGACAGAATAAGTGGATAAACTTGTATGTTTTGGTACTCCATGCAGCTTTAGAAAAAAGAGAAGTCTCTGATGTCCTAAAAAATCTTATTTTGTTTTACCCGCTGTATGGGTTAAAAAAGTCCCTTTTCTTTAAGAATCTATTCTTGAATTTTTACTCAACTGGGTTTAAAACACTATTCAAACACCTTTCTTATTTTTTATTCAATAGTTTTTGTTTAATCTTTGATATCCTTTTGGTAAAGTGTATTTTTAAAAACATATGATAACGAAAAGAGCTCCTTTTATTTTGTTAACATTGTAAATTTAGTTATTTTTTGAAAGAATTGAATGTGTTATTCGGAAGAAGAATACAAAAATATTTTAAGAGTTATATGTAAACGGTACAATTGAAATTTGTCTACAGTACGAATTTTACTGAAAAAAATACCTATCTCTGACCACATATGACATTATCGTCACATGCAACCATTTTTAACAAAAGAAGGCGAAGGTGGTCTCAAATGTTATGGTGACGATTTTTTGAAAGGCTTCATTTTTAAGAGAAATGGGATGAAAAAGGCTGAGAAATTCTTCATTCTCGAGAACTTCCTTAAGAAGGAAAAACAATAAATCGACATAGTTATGACAGTGAATTACCCCATTTCTATTTCTCATTCTTTACTCCCGTTTCCCAATCCTATAGACAGTTGCTTTGTGAACCACTCTCATTTTACTCATAAATAGATCTACAATTACTTTTAAGAAGTTCCAATTCAATGGAAAATTCTGTTTCAATTGGAAGCATTACGTTTATTCACCAAAATTGGAATTGTTCAGTATCGAGTTTTCATTATCACTTGGCAACAAATTGTCACATCGATAAGATTTAGATTCATAATTATACACTAGGAACCAGACAACAATCAAAATAGTGTATTGCTTCAGGGTAATGAGCTGCAAAGGAGACGAAGACGGCCAGAATTGTTATGGTAACGATTTTTGGGATACGAAGAGCTTCATACTTATAAACGTTTTTAGAAAAATAAAACCGAGCAGCACACAATTCTGCATTGTTACCTTATTTCCACTCCTAACACTGGCAATTTTGAGCCGTCCTCGTATTTATGAAGAGATATATACAGTCAATTGTGTGAATCGTGCGTGCGTGTGTATGTGTACAAATAAATATAACATACAGGAATCAAATATTTATTCTATTTACAGTGACAGTTTTTATTAAATCGCTACTCCGCAACAAAATATTTAGTATAAAATAATATACAATATTGGAAACATTGTCATCGATAAGTTTTTTTTAAAAAAACATTCTGTTTGTCTTTAAGCCGAATGCACGTGAAACAATTTTAATCGTATATGTCTTATATTTTTAATGCAGAATAAGGTACATATTAAAGAGCATTTGTATCAAATTTCGAACACATAATCAAGTTAAGAATTCTCAAGATTTTGTATATTTAGCGAAAATGAAAGTAAGAAAGAAATAGAGGAAGTGCCAAAAACTCAGAAATTTTTATTTATTGTTACTTTTCGTGAATTATTTAAGTATCTTAGTAGAATTCTGCATAGAAAGCAAGTTATTTGACTATACTATCGTCTGCCCAAAACTCAGGGATAAAAACCATTCATATAAAATTGCGAAGAAAATTGCTTAAGAATTAAGTAAAAGAAACCTACTGCCATCATTTTAAAACGATTTAAGTACAAATTCCACTTAACTCTTTAAGATCCAACTCAAATAGAAAGTCACTGGAAGTTGTAAAAAGGGATCTGTAAAGTTTAGTTTATAACATCCATTCTCTCTCTCTACTGTATAAGAAAGAAACAGAAAGAGGGAAGAAAATTCATTAACAAAAACAATGAGATAAAGTACATAAATTGTTTCAACGTAAGTACTGGAATTAACTAACCAAACCGAAACACATTCAAATTACTGGCCAAAATTATTTGTCATAGGATCATTTCGAAAATCAAAGAAGAATGTAACAAAATTCAATAGTTGAACAAATACAACTGACAAACTGCTAAGCAATTCTATTACATCCCTCATCATCCTGCCATTTTGTTGATACAACTAAATACAATGCTACGTATCACCGCAATCGGTATTAGCAAGCTTCCATCAGAAATACCCGATATCAGTAATCTGTGATTGGATTGCTATACTTTGAGTGAATAAAGTTATCATTGATCCCACAGATAACAAGAGATGATAAAAGGTATATTTTCTGTATGTTTCCTGTAAATACACGAGTCATTCACCGTCGTCTGATGGTCGACCTTTAGTAATCGATTATAATCTTTTGATATTTTCCTTGTTCTCACAAATGCGGGGAATTAATCACAATCGGTAAAGATATACGATTTTAATTCATATGAATTCAAAAGAGTTTCTTTTCAACCAATCCGCAGGATTGCACTCTAAAAAAGATAATTTGCAGTATTAAGGCTTTCATCTATCAGCCATTTTGATGTTGTGAACATAATGCTAATCTTATTGAATCTCTATTAATACCCTCAAATCTTTACAAACGAGTAAAGATTTGAGCGGAAAAAACTGCATCCAAAAGAGAAAAAACAATGAATGTATCCGCGGAATTACGTTATCCCTCTCCAATTTTCAAAAATATTTTTACTTCTATTTTAATGATTCAATTGTGTATTTCCTGGTCTTTAAAAATATTATGAAATACTTTCGTAAATTGGGGAGAAAATGGGATTCTCAGGAATCTTAATTATTTTTTGCTCTTTAGGAAGTACTTTTTTGGTCTCAAATAGGTAAAACAGTAAAGATTCGAGGTAGTTAATAGGAATTTCATAGGATTAATATTATATTCACGAAATCAAAATGGCCAATAGACAGGATCCTTAAGAAGCATGTGTAGCATCATTACACGCTGACTACATTTAATATGAGTCAGCACGTGTAGAAGAGGACAAGATGATAAATGGACAAGATCCTTCTTTTCTGCAGTAAAAGAAACACAAGAAACTAGAATCGTTGAGGAAGTGGTTCTCATTCTTTCTTTTAGTCGTTCTTGTCATCAGGAGATATTCTTTATTAATTTAAATTTATTTTAATTGTTTTCATTGTTAATAAACAGCCATTTTTTAATGACTGACTATTGATCTGTTAAACCTTCAGACATAATTCTAAAGTTTGTTAGGTGACTTCCCCATTGGTAGCATCAACATATGTATTAATAAAGAGTTTAATAATATGTGCTTAATTACTCTGATGTTTGATATGGGGCAGTTAGAAAGCTAAAGTATGCTTTATTTTTTGTCGATGATAAGCATACTTTAAAAAAAGAATTCAAATTATTATTATCTTGATTAATTCGTAAGGTTTCCATGCTGGGCTTAAATATCCCCGGAATCTGTATTTCAAATACAACTAATTTGTACCCAACATATTGTTTATTATTTTGTGGAATTTTTTTTTGTTTAATTTTATACACACGTTAAAGTCTCACTTCCCAAATTATTTCACTCTAAAACGAGGGCACCACTAGAATTAGTATCACCTGTGCTCTCTATTATTTTAAAAGTGTGTTAATCCATACTCATCCATGAAATAATATTTTACTAAATTTTTCCGAAAGCAATGTGACAGTAGTAGGCGAAAACAATAAATATTTATGAAAATTAATCACTCTATTTGCAACAAACTAAGAAATATTCCAAAACTATAGAAAATGATCAAAAATACAAGTAAATCTAATTTATTTTTTAAATTATTATTTGCTTCAGAATGTAATAACATATTTAAATCAAGATGGATCCGAAAGATACAATTCTTGGCTACAACACAGCTCCCAGACATCCTTCACTTCCATTGCAAATTTATGGTCTTACATATATAATGAGAATTTAAGAAATTATATCTCACATTTGAATTTAATGAAACAATACATAAAATTTCGAAGAAGAGAAAAAAATCCTTTTATCAGCAAATTTATGATTGAATGTAATTGATAATACAGATAATTTTATGAGGTATTTTCTTTTTGTATGAGAATAGGATGATTTTTACATCCCAACAAATCGTCTCCTTAACATTTCCATTCGTCTTCGCATTCTTTGGAACATATTCACCGGAAGCAATCCACTGTTTTTATTTCTACTCGGCTTCCGGTGTATAATGATGAATCCATGTCTCATCAATAATGAAAACTTGATGCAGCAATAATCAAAACTAACCTATGATCAATGTCGAAAATATTATGGCTGCTTTCACCAATGGGAAATACACAATGGTAACGCCAAGTTGCTTCAGCAACACCATCTGACGTAAAAAAAAGGTATATTAGCCTCTTTTGTAGACATTTTGTCGTTACACGTAATTACTATTTGGGCGTCACTCTTCTAACGAGTGATACCCGGTATGGTCTCCACACGCCATAGATGTCATTTGTGCGAACGATTATTCCATTGCGTGCTTAAATTCTGATTTAAAAATTCAAATTTTATGCTTTGACAGAAGGTGAATTTGGAAATTAGGTGCCTAATAAAAGCTATTACGATATGACAACCTACAATTCTTTTGATTAGAGTAACTAAAATGTTTTCAATGATAAGATTATTACTACGAAGTTTGACTGAAAAATAACTTCACGGTCATAACTTTTTATTTATCACTGAAATTTCACAATTTTAGTTATATCTGAAAGCTTACCATAAGCAAAGTTCTACTTTTTGATACAGTCTCTATCCCTTTCGATGCATTTCCGCCAACACTGGAATTGTTGGGAAAACCCATCGGATAAGTATTCCGGTGATTGTTGTATACATCAGTGTTTAATGGAAGCTTTCACCTCGTCGTCAGAACAAAAATAATATCCCTATAGATGCTTTTTATTCTTTAGGATGAGGCGAAAGTAGAATCTAAATAAGTTGGATGCAATTTTAGTTTAGTTTTTTTATGTCGCATTAGAAGTAAAACGAGGGCTATTGACAACGGATCTCGTAATTTTGAACCACGGTCAAGTGGCGAGGACGACACCTGAGCTGGCATCCCCTTTCCTCTCCTAACCTCTACACTACACCAACAGGAAGACTTTGAGCCCGATAGATTTAATGTGCATCAGCCCCGGCTACACGGCGGGTTTTTAGCACGAGCAAGTATCGAACACGCGACTGAACAAAAACCGCCGGCCACGAATCTGGAACCATGACCATTAGGCTCCTCGGCCACTAAGTTGGGAGCAAACATACTTCGATGTTTCAATCTCTTTGTCTCATCTCCACAGCCATCTATACCATACCGCTCACAATACCTAGAAACAAAGAAAATCACTGCAATGCATATAGGACGCGTGTAATATTCAAGTACAAGAATTTTGAAACTAGGAAGTTTCAGATAAAAAGGCCATGGGCCCATTCCTTTTCTATTAAATCTCGTATTCCCTGTTATCTCAATTTCAACATAGATCACATACAACTTTACGTTGTTGTGTTTGTCATGATTATTACTCCTTGTTAAAAAAAATTCATAGTATTATTTCGTTATATTTCGTCTGTACTTTTTTTTTCCTGTGTGGCACATTTCTCATATGATCACATTTTAAATTTGCGCTGTTGTAAAACATATTAGTCGAATCTATTTCAAAGTAGCGATGAAAAAGACGGTTTCGCGAAAATGAAAGAATCTATGCCAAAGCCAGTGTTTTCGAAGCAACCACCAGAAATTTACTTTTCCACCTGAATATAATATACATTTATTTTATAGGTATGGAATGGATAAATCAATTGAAAAGAAAAGCCATTTCCTAGTATTAATATTAGAATATAACTGGAGCACAACTTTGTTCCTAATAAGGAATGGTTTATGAATTACATAAACGACACTTTTAAGATGATTTAACAAACATTAATGGGGAGAGGATATTAAAACATACGCACTCTGCTAGAACAAATATATATACTAAGAAAAAATCGAGCCACAATTAGGAAACTGATTATATATATCGTGTAGATAGGGATATATAAATTAATTAACTTCCGACTCCATTTCCACATGTGGTAGAGTACGAGATGTGACTATTAAATAACGATACTGACACTGTAATAATTTTATTTTGATTTCATACACATACTTATTATCACCTTCAATATACACCACTCCTCTATCACTACAACGCTCCTTGCGAATCTTCCATTGTTCGAAACAGTGCTGAAAGACTTCTGTCAGTTTCTTAAGGACGCGTGCCACTTTCTCTTTCACAGCTTAACCAGACTGAAATCTTGTTCCTTTTAATGCAGATTTCACCTTAGGAAACAGATAGAGGTCACATGACTGAAGATCCAAGAATCAGGCGGATGGTTTAACATAGGGATGCTATACTGTGTAGAAACCTCTTGACGAACAATGCACAATGAGCCGGCTCATTAATCTTGGTGGAGAACCCATGATTTGTCCTTCTACAATTCGGGTCACTTTAACCTTATTCTTTCTCGGAGTTCAGCAAAAGCGAGAAGATAGTAATGTTGATTATTAATTTGACCTTCAGGAACCCAGCGAAGGTACACAATCCCATGAATATCGAGGAAAA
Source organism: Nephila pilipes (assembly GCA_019974015.1). Lineage (NCBI taxonomy): Eukaryota > Metazoa > Arthropoda > Arachnida > Araneae > Nephilidae > Nephila > Nephila pilipes. The sequence continues at coordinate 333,304 of BMAW01095941.1, forward strand.
AAAGCAATTGCTAAGGCTTTGAATTTAAATTTGCCCATTCGAGCATTTTTGGCTTTCGGTGAAGATGGGCTCTTTCAGTGCATGATTTGGCACTTCTTTTCATGATCATAAGTAAAATCTTACAATTTGTAACACTTTATTATCCTTTTCAATAAGTTTGGGTCATTTTCAATGGCATTCAAAGTGTCAGTACAAACATTTTTGAGAGCTTCTAGTTGCTCAAACTTGATAATTTTAGGCACCATTTTGGTACACTTTTTACGTGTTAAAATTGTTATGTAAAATTTACCATAAGTTTCCTTTGTTAATTCTACAGTCTCAGCAATATCACGATTACTTAATGGTCAAATGAAACCAGAGTACAGATTTTTCGACATCGTCATCCGTTTTTGAGGTAGAAGGATCACCCGGGAGTTGATCATCTTCAACGTCTTCTCGGTCATCTTAAAAATACTTAAGCCACTCAAAAAAACATGCACATGAAAAACATGCATTACCATATACTTCTTTCAATGAATTACAAGTTTCAGTAGAGGATTTTCCAAGCGTCATATGAAATTTCGCAACAATTCATTGCTCTATTGCTATACTTATAATTTTCCCGGAGAAACAAAAAATAATTATAATGCGAATGAAGGCTACTGTTATATGAATTTGTTTACAGAAGCTAGAAGCACTGCATTCGAAAGAGAAGGCTACACGGTAAACAGTTGTTGGTCGTGGGCGTTTGGCACATGCGTACTTCTGTACCAGCGTCAGTTTCATTATATAATAGCTATTCCTCAAATTATGCGCATCTGAGATGTGCAGTAGAGACTTTTTAAAAATACAAGTGTTCGCTTGTAGGAGAATTTAAACAGAACTGGCGGCTTGGATGCGCGCTACTGCGACTAGATATGCTTCAGAAACGTATCCTTTAATATTACGAACAACTGGGGGATTTTCTGAGAGACTTAATTAGGGTTCAGTGAAGCAAGTTGATCCAACAGGCGAATCGGCCACAACTTCTATCAGAGCAATTGCCATCAAAGGAGTAAGGAAGGAGAAGTTAATCATCGCGGATGCTCGGGAATTTCCACGAACACAAATTAAAGTTTCCACGAACGTAATTTCTACGACCACGTATTTTTTGACCGCATCACAACGTAGACCATACCCGCATCGACAATGTCGATAGTATAGAATCAATGTTACTGCCATCCTTCAAGCGTCCTGTGGTACCCACGGAAACCATTTGAACTTTTGCCGATCTGGGTCAAGCTGAAGTTTGTCCGGTTGGTGATGCGTAATCTTAAGCGATGAGTCTAGTTATAGCCTCAGTGCTGATGATACATTCACTTGCGTTTGGAGGCGGCTGGGCAAATGTCCGATTCGACATTTGTTGTCGAGAGCCATGAGGTCTTCACATAAGGTGTGATTGTGTGGAGAGAGATTGGTTGGGACACTTGATCACTTCTAGACCTCTTTCAAGAATCTTTAACTCCTTGCAGCTCCTTCAACGCCATTTTAAAATTGGTTGTACTTTATGTGCTGTCCAGTCCTCCAAGTATCAATTATCAGCAAGATAATTCTCAGCCAGATATTGTGCGACGCTCTTAACAATGCAATTCCCCGTTAATCAAATTTGTCACCAGGTTTCTCGCCCACAGAGCACTCCAAGGACGTGCTTATTAAGCCACTGCAGCCTTCCCAGAATACCGCTGAAATGACTGCCCAGTAGCGAAGTTTATGGTAGAATTTATTGCTGGATGTCATATGTCACCTAACTGATTTCATGTCACGTCATGCTACGAGTTGTATAGCTACCAGAGGTGGGTTTTCTACTTAATGATATGTAACTTTTATCATGCTATTACTTTTTTTAATGTATGAATCTATTCTGAATTTATAGTCATTTACTTGTCTCCTCACACACAGCGTACATGCTCAGTTCTGTGATTGTGGCTAATTTTTTTGGGTACATTTTTTCAATAAAGTGTAATCATGCAGATGAATGATCTTAGTCACATGTTAAATGGTCAATAAAATTAAAGTTAAACTGAGAGTTTGAATCCTGATTCCGCCCAAGATCTTATTGGGGAGGAGGTAAATTAACTCAACGCGCTTATATGATGTAGCTGTTAGAAAAGTTATGTACCATTTCAGAAGTCTATACCGTCGTTTGACAGAGGTCCAAAATTATAAAAAGTGCCGGCAATTGTCCTAGTGTTGCTCCAGTTCGTCATTAATTAAAAAAGAAAACACATGTTTGCACTGTCTCTCTTCAGGATAATTGCCTACATTACTCCATCCTCCCTATAATTCAATAAATCACTCAGTCTCTCGCTCTCACGTTCACACACTCTGAGGATAGCTTCAATTTTGAAATAATGGTAATGATAAATATTACGTTCAAATTATAAAACGATTTATTTTGACTTACTTTTAAATTTAGATTTTAGACCACTTAACTGATTTTTATTTTTTATTCGTTATAGATACACTTATACAAACGTTATATAGTAGTTAATAACTTTAACAAAATAGATAAGCAGTTGTATAGAAAATTCTTAATTATTTCTTTCTAATTAATAACGAATTTTATTAGAATTTTAAGCATGCAGTTATTTTCGAATGTATCTGAGTAATTCATTTCGGATAAAATGTAATAACTATTCAACTTTTTACATTCGTTGTAATGTTTTTCAATACTTTCACTAACTATATTGAAGTGGTTCTAAATATATCAATATATTTCCTGATGTAAAAAGAATATCGCAAATTTGTTTATTTATATTTTTCCAAATATTCCCTATTATAACTATTATTTAAAAGTAAATATTTTACGGTTGCATTCGGAAGCATAGTGCTTAGAATAAATATGAAAGGAACGTAAATAATTCCACGTATCATTCCAAATTTACTTTACCGCGCTATCTGACTTTGAACACGAGAATTTCAACAACTGCTAATTGACCGTTTGTTTTATTAAACGTGCCACTGACAATGTGTCACTAAAATTTCAGAGTGCGAATATCAGACTTGCTTTGTTTGCGGATGATTAATGAAGCCGATAGAAAACGAAAGGGGATCCCTCAGGAGAAATAGTTGCAGTGCCTCTGGGGAAATATTGATACATGTCATACGGGAGGTGTTCTCTGTCATAAGAATCATTTTCGTTTCGTCTTTTAAGACGATAAAATTCAACCTATTTTTCGTTCATATTTGTGGCCAGGTTTAATAACGCTCAAATGAATCGTTAGATGCATTATTAAGATAGATTATCAGATGAATTTAAATCTATTCATATTAAACCATATGACGACGAAACAACGCTTACTTAATTAGATTACACAACGATTACTTGTAATTTACTTTTTTAACTAGGTATGTAGAAAATGTTTATGTTGTTCATTACACTTATATAAGTATTCTTTTTTAAAGTGTCTTAGAATCAGTAGCTACGAAAAAAATACTAATTCTACAACATTAATCAAAATATCGATTAATAAAAGTATGAAATAGAAAGACCCTTTTCTTGTGTAAGAAGCAAATTCAAGGTCGTTAGTTATATAAAAGTTTGCTTGGTTTTAGGGTATTAGAATAAAACCTTCGGAGAAAGAGTTTACAGCAATTCTTAAGAATAGATTTTACAGTAGCTTAGAGAAATGACTTGCACATAACGGCTTGTTTAAATTAACTCTTTAACTACATGAAAAGTTTTTTTTTCGGTTATATTCTTTCTCTGTGTATAACAATCAAGAATATGCCACAACTAGAATGCCACAATCAAGAATATGCCACAACTA
>BMAW01095941.1:337101-350840 GCA_019974015.1 Nephila pilipes
GAATATGCCACAACTAGAATGCCACAATCAAGAATATGCCACAACTATATCAAATAGAACAGCTATAGAATATTTTTGTCTATAAATATTTAAAAAGAAATTCAAATTATGTGTAGCATATATATAATTAATGTAATACCTATCGAAGCAAAATTAAACAAAATAAAAACGAATGAAGCAAAATGAAAGCATTGATGAGGATACTTTTTGAAGTATAAGAATCTATGAGAAGGCAAGTTAAAAATTTAGCATAATATTGGAAGGAAGGCAATTTTGCCTCAAAAATGATAATTAATTAAATCAACAAATGTTCTTCAATACCTGTGACGACTTGCCGTGTATAGCTTTTCTGCGATTGCTGAAAGCGTAGATCCAGAAAGATTCGACCATCTTTTGGGGAGACCGTCTTTAAATATATATATATATATATATATATATATATATATATAATAAAAAAGTACATGAAAATGTACATAATACATAATGAAAAAGTACAGGAAATTGTATTGAAAGCCATAGTTTATCACCATCACAAATTTATTAAATGTAAAGAGTTTTCAATACAGCTGAAAATGTTTGATTAAAAACTTAAATGCTGCATGAACTTTGACTATCTAACTTATGATCGAGCACAATACTTAAGTTTTTAGTCATAAAATTTCAACTGAATAAAACCATCACTTTTTTTTTATTTATGATGGTGACAGACAGGTGACTTTATATATATATATATATATATATATATATATATTGATAATGATGAAGTATTGATATTATTATTGATACAATGTGTGTGTGGTATTGTGGTAATTGTCTTCATTGATATTATTATTGTGTGTGTGTATTGTTATTGTGTGTGTATTGAAAATTGTGTGTTGTTGATACGGTATTTGTTGATGACATTGTTGTTATTTGACATGTGGTATTATTTATTGTTATTATTGTATTGTGTGTAATTTAATCGCAAAAGAGCATCGTCTTCTACACAAAAATTTTCACCAAACACTAAGGTATAACATTCAAAATTACTTAATAATCTTTCACTTACCTTTAGGAACTGTGCGTCGATAACATGATAAGCACAGATTTAATAGTTTCTACGGTCGTCTGGATAATGCAAAATTATCCAAAGTTCTACAAGCTAGACTATCAGCTCCAATGCAATACCAATTTTTTAAAATTAATTTACTATGAAGAACCCATTAAGTCAATTTTCGATTTCAAACCCGAACCAGTTCCGTCAAAAATACTTAGATTATTAGTTACACGATTTTCTTTCAATTACATTTATACAAACACGTAAAAAATTGCATTATAAATATTAAATCGGCAAAACATGTCGAGAAATTTAGCTGAACTGTAAAAAAAGACGAAGCATGTTTTTGTATTAAAATTTGTATTTAAGCATATTTTTGTATCTGCCAGTGCACATCAATTGACAAAATAAGGAATTTTAGGAAAGTATAAATTTTCTACAACTAACGGAAACAAGGCGCGTAATTTATTATAACATTGTCCATTTAAAATCAATGAATGAGAATAAAAACTTAGTAAAATATAATCACTTAAATATTAAAAATAATAAGATGTTTAAAACTTAAACTATATATATATATATATATATATATATATATATATAATTTTAATGTATTAAAAATTTAAAAAAAAAGTCACTGAGACGTAATATTTAAGCTTCAATATTTCATTTTTCTTAAAAGTTAAAATGTTTGAAGCAGGCTTCAACTCTATAAAAAATGAATTTCACTCTATATCTAACGCACAAAGAATTGAATGAAATTCTTGGTTTTTTGAAGGAAAATTATAGATTTTTTGTGTATTTTTAATATTACTCATTAATTGTGTAGTAAATTTTTCAACTCAATAAAACATACAATACAAAATGTAGTTTTAAAAAGAAAAACAATCTGAGCAATTTTAACGAACCATAAATGCAGAAAATTTTGAAAAAGATGTTTTATAATCTACAGCTAATTTTAGTTTTAACAAAAGATTTTCAACAAACTTTTATTGTTAATCAACTTTTCCCATACATATAAATTCTCAAAATCATGAATCCATATAAGTAACGATGTGTGATATATTAGCGTGTTTCTTAAGTACCATTCTGATATTAAAAAAAACAACAAGATCAGTTTCTTCTATTTTCATAAGAAGGACTGTTTTACCTTAATCTATTGTTCAACATAAATACTACCCTTATTAAGGCATGTATCATATCGTACGCTCAACATTTGTATTCCGTCCTCGTTGAAGTCTGCTGTCTCAAGGGCAGACCATTGCAGCACGGCCGCATTGACTTAATCACAGTCGATTACGGTTACACCAGGGGGGGGGGAATACCTGTTATTTCCACCCAGATGATGCAATGAGATCTTGGGTTCGACCATTCACGAGTGGATGTGCAATATCGTGCAGCAAAATAATCCCTTTATTGAGTCTACCATACCTGGATTCTGGATTGTAGTTTAGTTACAACGTCACAATATATGTCAGAATTTATTGCGTAACCCCGAGGCAAAAAATCCGCATGCAACATCCTTTTCTATCTCAAAACACAGTGCACATGGTGTTTGCGCTTTGTATGGCAGCTGTATAGTTGCCATATTTAAAAATGGTACCTAGTTTTTTAAAAAAAAATCTCTCCTAACATTATTTTACAAGAAATTTAGGAGTTTGAGTTTCATCCTACTAGTTTTTAAAACATTTTGAAGTTACAATTTGTAAAGAAAAAAATTGTCTTACACTAAAAATTATATTTAAATTTATATTTTTATTTGAAAAGATCGGTAAAACCAAATGAATTATTTTAATAAGAAAGAAAGAAATTGGATTATTCTTAAGGTTTCACCGACATTCTCTATCTATGTATATTTAAAGATACATATACATCCAATTATTAAATCTTTAAGAAATGTACTAATTTAAAAGTAAAGAAAAGAAATTTAAATATAATTAGAAAATTGTAATAAAACTACGGGAAAAAATTCGGAAAAGAAATTTTTTTTTTGAAAATGAAAATAAAGCTGTTTCATACCGCCAGAGATTAGGACAGTGGATTCTGCTTAAACGAGTTTTATTGATCAAACTTTCGCTATCATATTAATAGCTCCAATAAACAAAAGTCCACGCCTGCTGTAGCAAAAGGACAAAAGAAAATCAGCAATCATCAAAATTGAGGATACCAGAAAAACTGTAATTTAAATCAGAACTCAATGAAAACACAATATAAAAACAACAAGTACACGGTTATTTTATTTTATTTTATATTATTTTATTTCATTTATTTATTTTTCATATTTTTACATCTAAGACAAAATTATTCAAGTGGAAAGTTTTAAAGAAAAAAAAGGATTTCTTAAGTCCAGGAAACATAATGCTAAATTATTTATATTAAAATTATGACAATTTATTGATATTAAAATGATAAAAAAGACTATTATGAATACCTAGGTATAAGTTATCTGTCCCGAAAAAAGAGTTTATTGAAAAGACATTTTAAATAATTGGAAAAATCTTCATATGAAAAATATTTATCAAAATAATTAATTACATGTACAGTTTGTAAATTTAATAAAAATGCATTTGATTTAAAACCTGGATTTTAAATTTGATTCTCTTCACAATATATTTTTTTTAAAAAAAGAATAATACTTCTATTTAGCAAAATATTTAACGAAATAGGTAAAAGCCAAAATGTGCGTTTGTCTATCCTTCACACATATCTCTTTTCAAAATCGACAACTGAAGATGATCTTCAGAAACCTTCTCCAAAGCTCAACCTTGTAAAGTACGCTGTATGGACGTATTTTATTCCGGCAAGTTCTTTGGGAAAAAAACCTAACATTGTTCCAGATCAAACCAACTTCAAAACACCTCCTTTTCAAGCCTCTTCCCACTCCAGGAAAATAGAAGCATTAAATTTATCTTCGCATTCTTCACTGAGGTAGCCGAAAATGTTTATTTTTTGTTTCTTTCATGACATTCTTCCTTTTCCCCAAGTTTGAGAGGAATATTTGTTATCTCTTCAAAACGCCACTTTAACCATGACAAATAAAAATTATAGGAAAGAAAATGTGCATGTGTTCGTCCTTTTTGGTCTGTTATAGAATATAATGCGTGTGCTTGACGGGATCACAAAGGGGGTGAGTGTTATAGAATATATTAAACCTTTATTCTTAAAAGCTTCACTCAATCTTTATCAATTCTTCAATTTTTATAAATTTTGTACCATGTTTCACCTGGTTGTTAAGCGATTACTGGTTATCGAGACTTGCAAAATTAATAATTGGATTTAACGTTTTTAAATAATCTCTAAAATACCACTGAACCATTGTTTTGAAATTGCATATGTAACGCACATCTTTTAAAGTTTATTTTTATTCTTCTTCAAATGATATTCATAAACTTACAGTTTAAGCTCACTTAACGAGCATGATTCTTTCTAGAATCCTACGCATAATGCGAAATATTCGTTAAGCGAAACAATTTTCCAATATAAATTAATGCACAACACGATAATGTGTTCCATGTCAAAAAAAAATTACATATAAAACGTTTATTCAATCAAAATTTTATGTGTGTGCGTGTGTGTGTAAAGACTTTCTTTTTTATAATACTATTTAATTATTTTTATAAAACAGTCGAAGCCAATTTCATTTTCAAGTAATTATTTTACTGTAGCGGAGAGAGAGAACATTTCCACACGGCAGGAATTACACAACTCTACCGTTGGATACACATTATAAGAGCATTAGTGTAAAAGCAAGAGTAAGCAAGAGATGACGTTTTCACAGTGTTTTTCGTTATTTAGAGGGGAAATTTCACTTTATACGTCATAGGCATGTGACATGAATGGAGGGTTTTCGAGAGAATCTAGACCTAAAGTCTGGTAGGGATCTTCTCTACAGGTCTAAAACATGGGATCTGCTGACTTAGCAGATTTTAAGAGCGCATGACTACATAAATTAAATATAAAAAAAGATTGATATCAGGAAATAACAATGAACGCTTTACTTTTAAATGAGAGAATGGGAAAAATTAGGAAATTAAATTATTATTGTGAGAAATTAATAGGAATCAAGTTAAATCATTATATATATATATATATATTATTATTATTATTAAAGAGAGAGTAAATGATCTTCATCTTTTCTCCTAGCGTAGAAAGAACCAACCTGGAATGAGATTTTCAAAGGAGAAATCGAAATAATTATTTTTCTAATTATGATACATATCTAATTATTCTCACTAAAATACTGCCTATAGAGACAATTGTTTTCGGTGAAAACGTGTTACAGCATTTCCATTCAAAACTTTTCAACATACATAACCACAGCTTTATCAGCGTGATGTTTCTCAATTTATAATACAGAAGTTTGAAATGTTTTCAGTGCTTCTCTTATTGCGCCAGAATACTGTTATTTTACTGTTACTTCCACCATATTTGATAAACTTTCCATAAAAATTTCTTGCTTGGAAAAAAAATGATTTATAATCACTTAGGTGGGAAGCTATTGCTCGTGCTCTTCCACAAGCTCATAGATATCCAACCCTAGTCCCATAATCTTGGCCAAACACGCAATCTTTCTTACTTTAGGCTCCAAAGGTACTGAACAGAATCTCGGGAAAATGCTTGATCACCGGCAACACTAACAGCTAGAGGAACGAGAGCAAATTAAGGATTGATATAATGGGGGGGAAACCCCGATTTCCCCTCTTCTCTTCATTCGTTATATGAAATGTTGCTCGTTAAGCTCGCTATTCTTATTATTTTACAATTTTTTTGTTCGTTAAGCGAGGTGTGTGTGAGTGTGTAATGATTTCAATTAAATTATTTAATTTAATCGAAATTATTACACACAATTAAATTATTTAATTTAATTTTCTAATTTTTCAGATACTTTGACGCATCGAGTGGAAAGTTTCTTTTATTTTCTGATATAAATCCATTTGAGCTTCTAATTTATTTGATCATGAGCTCATAAATCTGAATAATCTGGCATCTCTCTCAGATATGAATCAGTAGGGAGATTTTAGTATAGATATTGCATCTCTCTCTAAAATACATAAATATCCCAAAATCTAATACCCCGTGATCTGAATAAACCCTGGCATTTAAATTCCAAATAGAGAAAGTTTCAGTCTCATCTACTTTTGCTATGAAAGCAAAATGACACATGTGGCGTTCGTAATTTTCACGATGTAGCTATAATCGCTCTTTTGATTTAACAACGGAAACGAGTGAACGTAATTTAAGCTACGTCTACTGCTATTTCAAAGTTACATTCTCTCTCTCTCTCTCACTGAACTTGAAAAAAAACTTGGAGAATTAGTATTACTACTTTACATGGAGAATTACCATTTATTTTTCAGCCATGACTGTAACAGAACAAATTGTATCGTCTTTTTCCACATCCATTACACACATACACAAATATATTCTGGCTGAAGACCGAAAAGGCGGAGTTAAACTAGTTTGAAAAACAGCAACCTTCCCCTTTGAGACTTGATAGGCTGATATGAGATATCCAAATTGATAAAGAAATCAGTATTTAAAAGTAAAAGAATAAAAAATAAACATTTGGAAGATTTGAAAACAATCAGAGAAGTAAAATTAATATACAGATAATGTACATGTGCTTGTACATAATCGTGATGCTGTCAGAAAAACAATTTTAATCACACTTAATTAAAAATAATTATACTAATAGAAACCCGCTGAATTACATTTTATTCCGAATGAGTATATTGAACCTTTTATTTATTTGAAAAACAAATCGATTAGATCAGTAATAATATTTTCTCCCTCCTTATTGTTTTTTTTATTTATTTACCTTGACAATTTAATATATCTTCAAACAAATCACCAAAAATTAATTCCCTCCATTTGATAATTAGCCGTGAAAAATTATTTTAAGAGACTTTCGAAATTAAAAAAGCGCCAACAATTGTTAAAAATAAAGATGTTTTTCTATCTCTTGTGCATTTAATTATCATCAAACAGCATCAATACGATATTTTTACACCTTTCTTATGAATTTTCCCTTCATTTATGACGAATTTTAATTTGCTGTTAATTACGTTTTTACAAATGGAGCTCATTCGTTTTCATTACTTTACTCTTAAATGCATTAGTCAAAGCTTAATTATTATGGCTCATATGCCATTATTTCATATATATATATATATGTAACATATTCCCTGTCGACTTTTGTAATGTAACATAATATCAAATAACAGTCGAGGCGTATTGAATTTTCACTTTTATTTTAAGCTGAGAGAGAGAAACCATTTTCATTAGGTAGTTGGTTACATCATTAAGGTGAGAATAGCAGAAGAGTTATATGAAAAGAGCAAGAGCAGTATGAAAAAGAGAACGTTTTTCGTTGTGTTTTTGGTTATATACTAGGGAAAATTCCCATCACACGTCAGAAGCATGTGGTATGAATAAGGGGATTCCAGGGGAATATAATAGATAGGGAATTAAAAAGGGATTGTTTTTGACAGATTTATAATTAGTTTAAGCAGAATTAATCCTTTTCAAGAGCGCGTGATGTAATAAATTATAGGATACTTTGGAAGAGGATCAGGAAATAAGAATGAACTCTTTACTTTTGTATTAGGGATTGAGATAGAATAGAAAGTTAAGTTATTATTTAGGGTAATTATTGAATTAAAAGTTAAATCATTACAATTTTCCCCCCTCCGCAAGACGCGGATGTGCGTTGGGCCCTAACACACAACCGTACCTTATCGGAGAGTCCAATAAAATATTGAAATTTTATAATTAATATTATATCCAAAATTAATATTTAAAGGAATGCTATCTAAGAATCCCCTCATCTTTACCAAACACACATAATTATAATTAAGTAGAAAAAATACAAAGTTACAAATGAATAGATTAGTACATCAATTAATTGAAATATTACTCACACAAAAATATCACCACAAATAATCATATATAAGGAAAATAGTAACATGTTACAATGAGTTATATGGAACATGAATACAGTAATACATTGCAAGTACCATAAATTCGTATAAAACAATTTTAAGTTGATGGTTTCAGTCCACAAAGTAAAAGACCAATCCTAAATAGGAATGTATATCATTGTTTATGCAGTCCATCAAAACTCAAATAGATAAAATACTACAAAATTAAAAAAAAATGTAATGCAATATTATCAGTATACCAGCATTCATGCGGTTTTTTATACATAATAAAAAATATACAAATTTCATGAACACATACAATAGAAAAAAACATATTTTTGTGAATACACACTAGGTGGAAACAAAATACAAAAGGAATTGTTTGTGGCTGTACTTGACCACAGAAAGAACTTGTGGTATGTGGACCACAGTAAAAACTATAGTGGTATATAAACCACATATTACTCATTTGGACAAAGCCAAAATATAGGAAGGTAGCTTTCATTTTTACTCATGCTCCCTATCAACTGGATAGAAACCATGAGCAAAAGGAAATTCATGTAAGACTGGTCCCTAAGCTCGAAAACACTATGTGGTCAATATTTTTGTAGAACGTTTATATATATATTTGTAGAGTGTTGAAGTGCCTCGCACTTTTTCCACTTGCCTTCGGTCGAGACCAGCCAGATTTTGGACAAATTGAGTACTAATACTCAGGGTAGATCCTCATGCTTCTGTACAACTACTGAAATTTTCTATCTTGTTGTGATAGCAATCACAACAACACCAAAAACTCCTAAGAGTGAAAACAGTAAGTGAACAGGAGGAGGAAAACAAAAGAACAGAACTTCAAATTTTAATTTTTTTTTATTACTAGCATTTATTTACTTTTTACTTTCATTATTATTTTATAAATTAAAGGATTATTTATTCATGGCTTAATTTTAATTCTTCTGGAGGAAAATAAGATCTTAACTTTCAAACATGAACAATGTCAGTAGATTTCTTATTTATAGCATTTGGTTTAGTTATTTCATAATTTACATCAGAAAGTTTATTTACAATTTCATATGGTCCTGAAAAAACTGGAGACAATTTTCGACTATTTGGATAATTAAATTCTTCATACATCACATTGTCACCCGGTTGAAAAGAAGAATCTATGAAACGAGCGTCATATCTAATTTTATTTTTATCATGATAATTGATAGTATTAATTTTAGCCAATGTTCTTGCTTCTTCTACAGGAGGATAAACTTGGTTTTGAATTAATGGAGGATTATATGGTAAAGTGCCATATAACAAATATGCAGGAGGAAATTTTGTAACAGAATGTGGTGTTAAATTATATTCATTAATTACTTTTTCTAAAAGTTTAGTCCAAGGAATTTTAGAAGGAGAGGAATTAACTTTACATTTTAATTTAGTTACAATAGATTGATTCACACGTTCACATTTTCCATTCGTTTGTGGGTGATGTGAAGAAGTTAATAAATGTTTGATATTGTAATTTCTAAGAAAATGTTTGAATCTAGATGAGGTAAAAGCACCATTTCTATCAGTTAACAATTTAGATGGCATTTGAATTTGAAAAATTTGTTTTAAAATATTAATATAAGTATCAGAATTTTCATTTTTTGATGGAAAAGCCCAGACATATCTAGTTGCATGATCAATTACTATATGAAGATATTTTTTTGTAGAATTATAATAATTAAATCCTCCAACAGTATCAACAGAAAGACATTCAAAAGGTTGATCCGTAGGGGGAACAGTCTGTAAAAGACCAAATCTCTTTTGTCTTTTCTTTTTATTTAGTTGACAAACATGACAATGTTTGACAAAAGCTGAAATATCTTGATTAATATGAGGCCAATAATATTGGGGAGTAATTAGATTTATCATTTTTTGAGTACCTGGATGTCCAAATTTCTCATGAGCATTTTGCAAAACTTTTCTCCTAAGAGAAAAAGGTACAACTATTTTAACTAAATTTTTCTTTTTCAGTACAAGTACATCATCAATTTTTTTTTATATTTTGAATTAAATAGATTATCTAAATTTTGAAAATGTTTTATCTCATCTAGTTCAAGTAAATGCACAGTATGTTGGATATATTGGGCTGTAGGATGCCTTGATAACATGTCAGCTTCAACATTAGCTGTCCCTTTTAAATATTTAACTTCATAATCAAACATGCTTAATTTTAAAGACCATCTAAATAATCGACCCCTTAATTTTTTTACATTTTTAAGCCAAACAAGAGCTGCATGATCTGTATGAATAATGAATTTTTTCCCATATAAATAATAATAAAATTTATCAAGGGCATCTACTATAGCCAAACATTCCAATTCAGTTATACAATAATTTTGTTCATATTTTCTTAAAGTTCTAGAATGATATGATACAGGATGTAATTTACCAGAACTATCAGGTTGTTTTAAAACAGCTCCAATAGCTATTTTTGAAGCATCACAAAACACATGAAGAGGTAATTTAGGATCATATAATTGCAAAACAGGTTTAGTTACTAATTTAGATTTTAACACTTCAAAAGATTTCTGACATTGATCTGTCCATAACCATTGTTGATCTTTTTTAAGAAGATTGTTTAAAGGTTCTCTAATTTTAGCATAACAATCAATAAATTTATTATAAACATTTACAGAACCAAGAAAACCTTGAAGTTGTTTGACATTTTTTGGAGGTTGTAACTTTCTGATGCTTTCAATGTTATGATTATCTGGAGAGATGCATCCTTCTCTGACCTCATAACCCAAAAAATTAATTTTATCTTTTGCAAAAACACATTTTGAAAATTTTAATTTAATATTTTCTACTTCACACATGTTAAAAATTTGTTTTAGGTGATCATAGTGTTCTTCTAAAGAGTTAGAAAAAACCACTATGTCATCAAAATAGTGACATGCAAATTTTGAAAATTTATGTTTGTTTAGGATACTGCGAATTGTGCGATTAAATATTGCTGGAGCATTTTTAAAGCCAAAAGGTAAAACTTGAAATTCATATAAGCCTTCAGTGGTAACAAAAGCAAGTTTATGTTTATCTTTTTCATGAAGGGGTATGTGCCAGTAACCAGATGCAAGGTCCAGGGTTGAGAAAATTTTAGCATGGGTTAATTTGTCTAATAAAGTATCAATTCTTGGTAAAGGTTCAGCATCAGTTTTACACAGAGCATTCACTTTGCGATAATCAATGCACAACCTACTTTTTCTATTTTCATCTCTTTTATATGCTAAAGTTACAGGGGAGGAATAATTACTAGTAGATTCTTTAATTAATCCAGCATTCAATAACTTTTTTATTTGGTTACTAATTTCCTCTTCATCAGTGTATGATGTTCTGTAAGCTCTTTGAGAGACTGGTAAGTCAGTAGTCATTATAATTCTAGGGGGTTCTATTCTTATTTGACCAACATCATATTTACTTTTAGCAAAAATATGAGAATATTCAGATACAAGAGACAACACAGAATCAGATAGTTCTTTTACAATCAAAGGTGGAAAAATGTCCTCTGAGGTACTGACTATACTACCCTGGAGTCCCTTGTTTTTCTGATTTCTTTTAATACATGTAAAGATATTTGTTTCTTATTCTTAGTATGCAAATTTGTAATAATTTTTTCATTTTGCAATATTCTATTTTTACTACAATCAATAATTAGATTAAAAAGACTACAATCTGGGAGTCCTAAAATTATGTAAGGTAAATGTTTATCAATAATATATCATCTTATTTTTTTCTTAATTTCTCCTATTTTTAAATATGTCTCACACATTTGTTTCAATTGAAAATTGCCATGGGCTTGGTTTACTTTTATAGGACTAGTCTTCTTTCTCTTTAAGTGAAGTTTGTTGACAATATCTGCAGAAATAAGAGAGAGAGTGGATCCTGTGTCAATAACAACATTGACATTGTCACGTAAAATAGGTAAATATCCCAAGTTAGCTAGGCTTGGGTTTGTCAAAATAGGTGATTTGGTTGAGAGGTGTCCGGACACTAATAATTGTCATTGTACTGGGCCTTGAGCTTCAGTAGAGGTGTTTTGATTTTGCTCAAAGTTTTGTTCAGAACTAACAGGGTTTCCTGTGCACTGGGAAACAGAGTTAGACATGGGTACACAAGTAAAAAAATTAGGTGGTCTCAAAGGACATGTTTGTGACCAATGATATGCATTTAAAATGCCTTGTCTTGTGCAAAATTTACAGGGTAAAGGTGGCAGTCCCTGCTGAAAATGAGAACTGTGATTTGGTCTACTAATGTTAAAAGGTGGACGATGATTAGAAAAATTGTTTGGATAAGGCCTAGAGTAATTTTGGAAATAAGGCCTAAAATAGTTGGGTGGTCGAGGTAAAAATGAGGTTGATTGCCTGGTCATAAAAGGTGCAGGTGGTCTATTATAATGGTTTGGTCTACTTCTAACCATGGGCTCATTATTTCTGACTCTATTTGATTCAGGAGTTGTTTGTTGTATTTTAAAAAGTTTAGTTATCACTGTAAGCCATTCTGATGGGGAATTAGGTGGGTTTATGGTTATTAATTGTTTTAAATGGGTAGGTAACCCATCTGTTAAACCTTCTAAAATAAGTTGAGGTGAAAGTCCCAATTTTCTGCCACAATTTAATTTTTTATGAAAATAATCTGCTAAGGTTTCATTCGATTGAAATTTATGTTGGGAAAAATCAGTAAAACTAATAACAGTAGGTTCAAGAAAATTTTCAGTTAAAGCGCAGCTAAGATCATGAAAATTGGTAATATCCAAACAAGAATTAATTTACTGAGTTAATGCTGAGCCCTTCAAAAAATTTGAAATATGTGCAAGTTTCCAAACCTCATCTCTATGATTTTCTTTACATGTCTGATTAAAATGGTTTAACCACAATTCAATTTTCATCCCACTGTCAGGATCAAAAGGAATTATGGATAGCTAATTTTTCATTTTCTCATTCTGGGAGTCAATTGTTCCCTTGTCATTTTCTGAATTTTTAGGATTACTTTCACTTTCCATATCTATGTTAAAATTATTTACTATCTTATTGGATCTTAATAACATTAACTACAATTTAAATGACACAGTAAATACATCAATTTTAGAAATATTATCAACATATGATGTCAAAATTATCACAAAACATTCAAAATCATTTAATTATTTTTCAAAATATATTAACTTTTTATACTTCATAAAAACTAAGTATCAAAATTTAAATGAAAACCAATTTCAATTACACATCAGACAATGTTATCACAATAATTTACAGGAATATTGCTTTAAAAATTACTAATTAGAAATTAATTTAATTTTTATAAATTTAATAAATCATTGAAAATTCACTAAAAATTTAACTTAGCTGACGCAATCCCAGATGAAATATATATTTTTCTTTCTAAGTTCACATACATGGTAGGGCTTGCACTGCTTCCTAATTAGAAGTCCACATTATTTGTTTCGAATGATATAGGTTGGCCATATTGGAGCTTCTCAAAAGATACGTATTGAAAAAAAGTCCTTGAAAATTGATGGAGATATTTAATCGGCATTGCAACGGTATCGATGGTCGTAAGGAAAGACTGGCATCGCTGTTGATTTCTGCTGGCGGCCTTCTTGCGGGGTTTCGGTACGATTCCTGGTCGTCGGAAAGCGGAAGTCCAGAAGAATTGCTCGGCACGATCTCTCTCTCATGCTACCAAAATTTAAATTTCACGTTTCCACCAGTGAGGAACTCTTATCCTGCCGGCTAAATGTAACAAAATCCCTG